>CAIGRB010083279.1:39643-74694 GCA_903798255.1 Fraxinus quadrangulata | reverse complement strand
GGTATCTTTGTACTTTTCCTCAAGAAGTGTCTTCCTTTTGATATTAATGAATGAGACATATTTATAGACCTTCAATTAAGTTTAAACTCGTGCCCCAATTAATAAAGAAGCAATAGCTGAATAGAATTAGGATGACAAAAATCTGGTTGCTCGTTGCATGGGGTCATTATTTGTGAACGCATCTAAGGGCTCCTTAGGCCACTTCATTTGTTTCGATGCTCAACTTATCTTATATTACAATCTTGAAAATGCTACAAACATTAAATTAGTTCTTATTAACAACGATCGACGCTCACATGGTCCAGAATTTGATTTAAAAGAACGTGATTTGCATAACTAGCCATTTTTATGACCATGTTCAATCATATATTATATAACTAGCCATTCGTTTTCATTCAATTTTTTATATAACTAGCCATTTTTGAAATATCGTAGTAACAATAGAAGCTAAGTTTAGGAAATATTGAGAAAAATTGTCTATGTTGTTTCATATAGCTTTAGTAATGGACCTTATATTTAATTTAAGAGGGTACAAAATATATTGTAAGCGAAATTTCAAATAAAATAAAATTTGGATCTCCAGTCATACACGGTAGTTTGAAGAAAAATTTACCTAAGATGTATGAGTTACATGTCGAAAATAGTGGTAGAAATGTTCAACAGTCCTAGTAGAATGGTCTAATTCGTCATCTCAAGAATACAACGAATTAATATGGACCTACATTAGTTCTTGTAAGTTATTCGATATATATATGCTAGCACTTCTTCCCTCACACATGTTACAAATATAGATATATGTGAAATAACATTATAAATAGATAGGTATTTTGCTCACGACGTGTTTAGCATTTTAGATGAGAAAGAAATGTCAACTTTAGAAATACTTAAATGGTAGAAAATAAATAAACGTCAATGTCCATTTGTTAGTTCGTGGTCTACTAACACCTCCATTATCTACTGTAGCATCGGAGTGTGCTCTTAGTTCAAGTGACATTGTTCTATCTTATTACATCTCGAGACTTAAAGAAAGATATAATAAAGAGTTTAATGTATGTTAAAAGGATTGAAAAGACTAGGGGTGGACAAAATGTTCGACCAAACCAAACCAAGCGGTTCGATCCGGTTCTACCAAAAAAATTAATAGTTTTGGTTCTTCGAACAAAAAATTATTTGGTTATAATTTTGATTCGGTTCTGATTCTAGAACCAAGAACCAAACTAAGAACTAAACTTAATGTATAATTTTATTTTTGTATGAATTTGATTTATGTTAATTGAAGTCAGACCAATAGCCATTATTTTGGTACAACCCATAAATTGTGCTTAGCCCGTTAATTTTAATTGTATTCAATATTTGTATTTAAACATCACTTCAATGCATTATTTCAAATTCAAACCCTCAAAGTCCCTAGACACCTTCCTAAATTCCTAATCCCTCAAACAATTCCAACATTGTCGCCACCAATTTACTGTTCCTCCAAGCCATCAAGGGTATAGTAAAACATATCATAATGTATTGGACATCTTTTTTAATTTCATAATTTTTTGTGCAACTTTATACATATTAGTCAAAGATTCTAGTCAGACAATATTTTTATTGAATTGTGATCTAAGTCAATTTAAAAAAAATAAAAATAAAGTTAAAATAGGCTACAAATATTTTCTTAATATTCAATATTATATTATTTTTTGGAATTTGATACAGTACGATGTACGTTATCATGATGGGTCACTCTCACATTTATTCAATATAAAGCTTTTGTTTCTACTTTTTTTTTTTTACTCGTATAAGTGTTGTTCAATCTCACATTCATTTATATTTTGTTTGTTAGTTTGGAATTTTATGATATTGATTATTGATAATTTGAACTTGCTAAATTTTTTATGCTTATATTTTTTATTTAAGTATATATTAGTAACTTATGGATATGATGCAAATCTGAAAATTTAAGTAATAGTACTAGAACCAGGCCGAACCGAACCAGAACCAAATAGTTCGGTTCGGTTCAGTTCGGTTCCGCATTTTTAAAAAAAACTATTTAGTTCCATTATCAAAAAAATCATTAGTTCAGTTCGGTTTTCTTAGAACTAAATCAAATGGAACCACATCCACTTAGAAAAGACACAGAATTCTAACTAGGTGTGAATATGGTTTTATTTGGTTCTGGTTCTAAGAGAACTGAACCGTACCAAACTAATGGTCTTTTTGATAATAGAAACAAATGATTTTTTTTAAAGATATGGAACCAAACCGAATTGAATCATTCGGTTTTGATTTGGTTTGATTTGGTTTGGTTCTAGTTTCATTTCTTAAATTTTCATATTTGCATCATATGGGTTAGTAACATATACCTAAATAAAAAATTAAACTTCAAACATTCAGAAAGTTCAAATTTCAATCATTGAGATCAAAAAAATCATAACTAACAAACAAAACATATTCATAATTTGAATACACAAATTAGTTTCCGTTCTCATACAAAAAATTATTTAATAAGTAATAGCAATGATTCACTAAATTAATTGCAGCAGTTTTGAAGGCACACCCCTACAATAAAGAATGAATTATCGAAATTTTTACAGTCCACTTTTATAGGCAGCATTAACCATTTTAATACTTCATAATTGTTTATTAGGGTTCCGCTATTTGTGAAGAACACAAATAACTCATCAAACAATCAAGGTAAAAAAAAAAATAATTTAAAGAATTTTTAAGTAACTGACCAATTTCATTATTCGATCTTAAATGACACTTCACTGACTTGATGAAATGCAGTGCCAGCAAGCCACGTCGTTGTGTAAATTAAAAATGAGTGAAAGAGAAATGATTCAAGTGAAAGAGAAATGATTCAACTGAATACAAAATTTGAGTGTAAGCAACTAATGAGTTGTCTGTCGCTAATTACCCAAAATCGATCAACAAACTATATTTAATTAATTGGCTATTTCCAATGACTATAAAATTAAATATTAAGTTTGGTTCTTGAATTGTAACCGAACCAGAACCAAACCAAATGGTTCTCGGTTCAAAGAACCAAAATCATTAATTTTTTTGATAGAACCGATCCGAACCGCTTGGTTTGGTTTGGTCTGGACATTTTGTTCACCCTTAATTCTAAATACAAGATAAGGTAGACTCGTTAATGATTGAAAAGTTTCAAGAACTAAGTCAATTAACTGGTTCATATAAATTGTAAGTATTGTTTACATTGACTTTCTTAAATTTTTATTTTTTTAAAGAAAATACTGTATACATAATACCTTATTTGTGTATAATTTTAACTCCTCTTACATTTAAAGTAGTTGACCCCAAGCCTAGAAAAAAGAAAAAAAAAATGTTTTAATTTTTGTTTAAAAAGATTAAACGAACAGGCTTGTGGGCTGCTTGGTGCACCCGTAGGCCTTCGAGCCAATAGATTTGGACATGAGCCAAGTTATGACCGACTCAATCTATTGCCACCTCAACACCAAACTAAATAATAGATTTTGATCCCACATCAATTAATCTCGAGCATAATATCAACTTAAGTGGAGATGGATTCCCTATCAACTATAATGATTTCATATATGGAAGCAAGCCTAGTTTTTTCTTTTCTTTTCTTTTCTCATTTTTCCCAGTAGTCAATGAAATTTGAAAACGGATTTTTGGGTTTAAAACCATTTGTAAATACGGAGAAAAAAAAATGGTTTCAAACTTTTTCATAAATTGATGTTTGGTCCTCATTTTAGTTGGTTTGGGATTATATGTCACAAAACTAGTTCAAGGGTTCGAGGATTTGGTAAATAAATACATCTGCTAATGTAAACCATAAAAGAATTCTAAAATACCTTCCTATTGTTGTAAATGGTAAATTTGTTAGTGAATGTCAATTGTATCACTGTAATCCTATAAATTATTATTATTGTATCCTTAATCCTTACTTATAAATATAGAGTTTGTTCAGGTACCTGAATTAATGAAAACAGAGATATCTCAATTAATTATGTCATTATGTAAAAAGAAACAGAATCAAAAAAGAAAAGAAAAATTTGTCGACAACATTTTTTTGCATAATGTACCACTTCATATTATGAATAACGAGGTTATCAAAATAAATTTATTGAAGTATATCAATCGAAGTAATGATTGGACAAACAAAATGACGCAATCATACTAAAATTGAATTTACTAGATAAATATGAAGTTTCTAGACGCGATCCTAGTAAAATTAAACTTCCTAAAGAAGCTTGAAGTTTCCGGATCTACAATCTAAATACCTAAAGGTGTACACTTATGCGAAATAAATATAGAAAAAGTAAAGTCGTAATATGAAATGTATAACTCTTTACCTAATGAATTTCGCGAGAAAACTTGTATAAATAGATAAATTATCATATGATGGATGAAATCACAGTTTTCTATTTCATTAGAGTGACAAGGTATAAAATTTGATATGCATGTAATAAATGTTATTATAAAATATTTATCGTGTATGATATTGATACTATCTTGGAAGGATTTAATATGCCTGAAGTATCACTCAAGTTATCATAAGGGGGAGTAAAAACTCGTTGTACTTTTTTTCCTTGACCGATGTTTTGTTTAATTGGATTGTCCTTGCAAGGTTTTTAATTATACAATTTTTGTAGCGTACTCAAAAGAATAATGTACTCTTTTTCCTTCATTATGATTTTTCCCACATGATTTTTCTAAATAAGGTTTTAACGAGGAATATTCTTTGTATAATAAATGTACACAACATACAAGACATTTACCCTCAAAATAATACTCTGATATGTAAAGAGCTATTTTTTTTGTATCATCATGTTGTTACAGTCATTAAGTTTTATCCAAATGAATTTTCTTGAAGACATTGACTTATAAGATATCAATATTGAAGACATTGACATATAAGACAATGATCACTTGATACAAGAATTGAAATTAGGGGAGTAGATGTACACTTTTTCCTTCAATTATTGTTTGTTCCATTAGATTTTCTTAATAAGGTTTTAACGAGGCAACAGTTTATTACTCTTTATATTTGTACTCTTTGTTGTTGGCATTTTCTTTCGTTCAGATTTATGCCAAATAATGTTTCAAGAAGATAGAATTTTGTAATGTGTCATTCAAGAAAGAGTGTTGTAAATAATAAGTTTATTAGTGAATGACAATTGTATTCCTACAACTCTAAAAATTATTACCATTATATCCCTAATTATTCTCTATAAATATAGATATTTGATTCTCATTATAATACATATAAGTCTATTGACTTTTATTCTCTCTTCTATTTTTCTCTCTTTTCACAACACCTATTTCTTTAAAAAAAAATGTAATTGATGTGTCAAAATTTGATTATTGATTAAAAGTGTACGTAATTTGTTACTTCAATCGACGCAATCTTTGCTGCAATAACATTTCCCAATTTCAAAACCCCATTGCAGATTATAGAACACTTTAACTCTTGCATTCAATGCTTCTCGATTTATACACCCTTGCTTTTGTTACATTAAATGCACAATATTATTTGAATTTAATTATACACATCAGACACTTAATCAAAAAATGAATCAGGTCTGTAAATGGGAGGGCTTAAAAATTAAAATTAAAATGAATAAATGTAGTTTAAATTTACAATTTAAGTTCTTAGACGAGATGAGCTTAGCATTTAGTTACGTGCAATGTGAATACATAGGGAGGGAGATAAGAGAAGCTACCACAAGTACAAAGAAAGAGCAAAAACAGCACAATCTCAAATAACCTATTGCTCGGGTTTAGTTTAGTTCCTCATTTCTTTGTCAAGTAATTTTTATATATATGGCTGAGCAAAATATTACATTTTTTTCTTTTTGATTTATCAAATGACCATGGTTTGATAATTCGTAATATTTTTTAATTATTTTTGTTAGAAATAGATGAGATATATAGCACAATATGAAGTAGCACTCATAATACAAAAACACAAGAAATTGGCAAGGGAAGAGAATCCACTAAAATAAGAAAAAAGAATACAATAATTTTATGTTAACTACATATAGAGTACATGTCAAAACCTAACAATAGCATTATAGATATAAATAGAATCTCAAAACAAGGGAATAAAGGATGCAAGTTTTCCCTAGATGACATTGTCGTTTGAGCGGCGGCCATGTGGGAAACAAGCACAACTTGGTGCTCGATCTCCCAAGAAAGTGGGTAGCACATGGCGAGGCCGAGCTCGGCGCCTTGTTTCAACAAATATTTGCACCATACCGCTCGAGCGGCTAGCTAGCGCCAATACCTTGTTTTTACTCCTTGGTGTGTATTTTGACCTCTTGAAGGCCCACTTCAAAAAATCCACTAATACCCAACCGACTTTAGGTCAAATTTCAACAAATCTCTACCTTGAATCAAATTCCAATATAATGAACAAATTTTTAAAATTCTCCACTTAAAGGTGAATTTCACTGCAAGGAATAAAACTGAACTTGTCAACAAAAAATTCTCTACAAAAATTCTCCAATCGAAAAATTCTCTACATCTTCCACAAAATCCAACTAGGGCAAACTCAATAACTAAATATCAACTGAATTCATGTACCAATCAGAAAGATTATCTTGGGTTTCAAAATTGCTCGAATTATCACCACTGGCAATAAGATCAAAATTAACTCAATAATTACCAAACATTACATAAACGAGTCATGTAATAGAATCAATACAACAAATTGCTTATGTAGAAGATTCTTTGGTAGTCTCAATACCTTCAGTCACATTTAAAGTATATGTAACTAAATCAGCTTTTTGTACCTTTGTGAAGGCTTAATATGTCTTTTGGGTCTGTCTCTAACAATTGAATATTATGGTACCACTGGTGATGGTGGCAAAGCGGCATAACTTCCGAACTCGATCGAGATGCATTTTTCAAAATAAACCATATACCAATTTCCAACAGTATTGCACCAAACTAAATATCTACCTGAGTACCTAACTTCTATTGATTGGTATCCAAAGATTCTATAGAACCCTACAAAATATATAACTGGGACCCTCTATGTCCATTCAACACAATACATGCATCTTTAGTAACCTTCATAACTCTACATTCACGTGTGTACTTGTACAATGTTGAATCAAACGTATTAAATGAGATAAGATTTCTCTTCAAATCTGGGACATGTCTCACACATCAAGTGTTCTGATAATTCCATCAAATATTTTAATGCTGACCTTTCCAATACCAATTATGTTATAAGGTACATTATTATCCATTACCACAACACCTTTTGAAACCATTTCATATGTTGAAAATAAATTCCTATTAGGACACATATGAAAAGAGCAAGGTGTATCAAGAATCCAATTCTCGTTATGTTTAGAGTCGCTGTCAGAAATAACCAAAAGGTCTTCTTCACTATAGCAATTTTTCCAATATGGACTTCACTTGAAGTTTCTTATTGCTTTTCCTTCTGATTTGCAGCCAATTATTCTTTATTCTGTAACTTATAGTGATCCTTCTTTATGTGCCCTTTCTTTTTGCAATATTTACAAATTTGATTACTGAAATTAAATTTCGATCAACAACAAGGCCATTTCCATGAGCCTAGGATCTAACAAGATGCTTCATGTTCTTCTCTAAAAACAAAGCATCATATACTTCTTTAATGTTGAGAATATTACGACTAGGTAATAGCATGTCTTTAAACAACATATATGAAGCGGGTAACGAAAACAAAAAAATCAACCTCAAATCTTATTAATCATATTTAACCTACAATGTTTCTAAATCAGAGACAATTTCTTTAAAAACAGATAGGTGATCTCCAAGTGATCTACAATTAGAATACAAATGCTATTTCAAATGCAATTTGTTGGTTAGACTCTTCGTCATAAAGTAGTTGTAGTTTTCTCCTTCAAAATGTCCTAAAAAATATGATTCGAAAGATGAATATGAATTGGTGATATGACCTTGCGATCCATTGCATTTTTTATATTTTAAGTATACGATATCGTAACAAGTAATATATTGGACATTTGAATCCATATTATCTTGTTCACGAGAACTATACTTTAGGACTAACTCCTATTTGATGAAAGCAAACAAAGAATTAAAGGTTGTTGTGAATTTCTGGTTTAAACACTTGAAATTAATCAAAACGCACATGAAGATTGATTTAAAATTCAAATAATAAATGGATATTAGGGCAGAAAAATTTCACCTATTGATTACCTTTAAGTCTTAATTCAATGTCTAATATAATGTTCAATCGAATTCTTCTATCGTATTCAATTTACCCTCTCGAGTTCTCATTTAGCATATTTAACTAATTCGATCACATATCTCTACATAAATAAGCCTTAGTTAAACAAAATACTAGTTCTAAAAATTCATATAATTATCACAATAATTAGTATAAGTATCTCTACATATTATACTATTTTACCGAATTTTACTATGTAGTCTAAATCTCAAACTCACCTATCGATTCATAAAATATTCACAAAATTATCAAATTTATCAAATTAGTGATCAAGTAATTTAATACTTTAAACTCATAGCAAAATCAACACATGTATTTAGAATAAAAATAATTTTGAATAAATGAAATAAATGGTCCCAAGTAGATTATATTGTTCTCCCTAATATGAATTTTAGTTACTTATAATACAAAAAGAAAAACAAGAAACTTTTATTGAATACATTGCTGGGTTTTAGATAAAGATGTAGGAAAAAAAATTTAATTTTACATCAAAATCTTCTTTCTCTTCAAATCAATGCTTCAAAACTTGATTTTCTTGATGTTTTCTCCCTTGTATTGTGTCCTTCAATCTCTAGTTATATTATCTTTCTCTCAACGTGTGGAACCCTTCAAAAATGCCAGTAACTCCTCTTTATACACCTCCTCGAGTTTGTATGAATGTAGGGTTTCTTGTGGACTCAAATTTGGGCAAAAAAAAAAAAAACTCTTCCGTGCTCAGGCAGTGTCGTTGCGCTTGGAATATGGAGCTGCAGCATAAGCGGTGCCGTTGTGCTTGGGATATGGCACTGTGCTGCGTTGGTATGTGTCATGGCGTCGTAGTACCTGATGTGTGGTGCCACAGTTCTGTTTCTGCACACCTCAGCCACCATATGCTTGTGGTGCTGGGGCGCCACTCTTGCCTCCCTCGATGACGTGGTTTTACTTGTTTGTCCCTATCGTTCATCTTTTCTCTTCGATCCATGCCAATAGCCTTGTTTTTCCCTTTTCTCTCCATGATTTGCATCATCTCACCATTCCTACAAAATGACACTAACAACATATTACAATTGTTCAAAACTCATAAGATCTAGCTTATAATCAAGTTAAAGATGGAATAAAACTCAAAGTAAAACACACTAATCAAATACCTAAAAACTTAGGGGTTGTTCTCTTTGTATTTCAGTTTTGAGTTTTGAATTTATTTTGAGTTTTGTGTTTTATGTGTCCATTTTGATATTGTTGAAAATGTGTTCTTTTTTTCATTTTGAAAAATTGTTTTGAAAATACCAAAAACGCGTTTTGAAAATTTTGACTTAATTATAACTGAAAACACCCAAAATATCGTTTTGGGTTTTCTTTGTAAATTTTTAAATTTTTTTCAAAAACGCATTTTCGAAAATAGGAAAGAGAACGCATTTTCATTATTTTGGAAAATTGAAAACAAAAAAAGGCTTGAAAATGGTAAAGAGAACATGTCCTTAATAGTTTACTAGTCCTCCAATAAACACTAAGAAAAAAGAAAAAAAGGAAATACTAAGAATCATACAAATAAAATTTAGTCAGATAGCTTTTCCTTTGGCTCAGTATCGAGACATTATATCACATTCATGAATGACTTCAAAATTACAATACAAGAGTCAAACTTCCACTTATCGAATGAAAAACAAATCTGTGTGTGAAGAATTAAATATAACGTCGTACATTCACAAGTTAGTGTACGTCCCAACCCTCTGTAGTCAATTATATCCTTCCTACGCTCATAGGATTCACACACCTCCAAACTTGTTTATTTCATTATCTCCCCAAGGTGTAATTCTAAAGTTTAGTTTCTTTGATCAATTCTTTACACCACTCTAGTCTGGTTTAGACTAACCAGTAATGTTAACAATTCATTCATGTGATGATTCTCCTAATTATAAGTGCTTCAACAATCACGTTTATACCAAGTGATTCAAACCCACTAGTTATTTAGTCCCTAACAATCCGTTATTGCACACTTGCATAGAATTTTTCTCTTTTTGATATTTTCTTTTATTGACCTCGCAAAATTTTTCTCTTCTTGACCCTTGTAACGAGTTTTTAGTTAATAACTCCTCGACTTTTGAATACCAAAAGATACCGAGTTTTAAGATACCCCTTACAAATTTATTAACTCGAGTAAAAAAGGTGCCGCAGGTGAAACGTAAGCTCGATAAGTACAATGCTTAGTTTCTATTTAAAAAAAGAGCAAAATTTACAGGGATTAAATCCCTAACATTTGGTCATCACCAACTCATACTAGAAAGTCAAAGACACTCTACACAACTCTTTTGCACATGCACGGAATTACCACAATCATAAATCATTTCTTTTACCAGCTAGAACACGTCAAATTATTATATGTATACTGTTAAAGGATTTTGTGAATCAAAAGTTAAAGGATTGAGCAGCAAAGTCAACTATTCAGCCTATACATATGAATCTTTATGTTCATGTACGACACTATACTCAATTATCCTACATAAATATTGTACCGTTTCGCATGGATAAGCAGAAAATTCAACTAACGCATATGATTCATCCATAGTCCACAAACTTATACATGCTCTTAAGTGTATTCATCATAGTCAGCAAAACTATCTAACTCACACAAGCATGCATAATTTTTATTTTTAACACAATTCATACGAAATCAAATAATATCACACAAACACCAACTACTATACAAATGATGATAGAAATTAACTTTATGATTTACCTCCCTAAACTTAAAACATACATCGTGTCCAATATGAAAAGAAATACAAAAGAGAGTTAGGACTTCTCTAAATACTTCAGTGGGGTTCATTGCCATCGCCTTGGTGAAGCGGGTCCTCGTTGCCTGGACAACACTAAGAAGAACTCATTTTGATAATGATACTGTATATACATAGAGTTCTGCAACTGATGATGTTGATCGTTCATGGATACCTACAATTGATCAAGTTGATGCTGGATCCCATAATGTCTCTATTTATTCCTCAATTCCAACTCGTTCTGTCGTTGAGTGAACTGCAACTGCATAGCCTCCATTCGACCAATAATGCCCTCAGTCTGCTCACTGATAGATGGAGGTCGACGGGCGCAAGATGACTGTCTCTGTGTCCTCTGGCTGGGCATTAGCATATAGTTGCTTACTAGTAAACTACCAATGAAAGATTTAGTTATGGCTGGTTTAGGATGAACTATTTCCTTTGCTGGGGATATCACAATTCTCCCTTCTCCACATAGAGCATAAATCAATGAAGGATAGCCTAGACCGATAGTGGTAGACCTTCGAAGTATGTGTAAGAAGTCGGTTGGAATGACCATTCCCACATCAACATTGAGGCCCATGTGAATAACATAGTTCAACGATGCCCTCTTCTTTATCACTTCACTAATATTGATGCTGATAGAAGTCTAGCACATATGAAATAGTGCCACGTTTGGCATTCAAGAAACATGCTCATTGCCAAAAAATTAGTGACATTAGAGCCAGATCGTTTCCATGTGGTGTCCGTGTGGACTAACTCTCAAATTATGTCTACCGGGTTAATTTTCCCTCTTGATGCAATTTGGAGAAGTCATCTTCACCTATATCAGGCAGTCGATAGAACTTATTGATTGAAGTATGGTCAAAACGAATCCACTATCCCCTGACATAAACCTTTAAATCCATATGGTCTTTAGCATTTGCATAAAATTCACACACCACTGGTATTAACCTTGGTTGTGGTTATCCTACATAAATAAAAGAGTCACTTTGTTGTTACTGTTCATAAGCCGAGTCGAGCCAAATGGCTTTATGGCTCGGCTCGGCTAAGCCATTTTTATTTTGTCCGAGCCATATGACTTTATGGCTTGACTCGGCTCATCCAAATGGCTTGACAGCTCGACTCGACTAAGCCGACTTTTTTATTAACGTTTGATTCAGTATTTTAAGTTACAAATATTCA
The DNA here is from genome assembly GCA_903798255.1 of Fraxinus quadrangulata. NCBI lineage: Eukaryota > Viridiplantae > Streptophyta > Magnoliopsida > Lamiales > Oleaceae > Fraxinus > Fraxinus quadrangulata. The sequence continues at coordinate 62,538 of CAIGRB010083279.1, read as the reverse complement.
TTTTAAGTTACAAATATTCGTTTTAAACGATTTAAAATTTGTTGGTAATGTTGAAATGCGGCCATGATAAATATATGATCGATAAATTTTAAATATCAAAATAATTTTATATTAATTGTGAAATGTAAAGTCGTGATTGTTTATATTTCTTTTCAATCATAACCTCATTCCAATATCCTTTTTTCGAACTTTATTTTCCTACAAGTTTTCATTTGATTTGATATTTCACTATATGAATATCCATTTAGATCGATTTCAATTTTTTAAAAAAAACTTAAAATGTGATAATAATAAATATATTGTCGATCAAGTTCAAATATAAAAATTATCTTAAATTATTAAACGTAATCATAATCGTTAATGATAAATATATGATCGATAAAATTTAAATATCAAAATAATTTTACGTTAATTGTGAAACATAAAGTCGTGATTGTTTATATTTCTTTTCAATCTCAACCTCATTCCAATGTAAAGTCTAGAAAATAAGATTTGAATCAAATCTCTTAATATTATTTTTGTCACATATCATCATTTCAAGTGTTTTAAGTTTAATATAACTAATACTTAAGCCAAATAATTTTTTTATAGTTACGCTATCATATAGTCAACTATACTATGGCACGTGTGTTGCACATGCATCTTACTAGTTTTTTTAAAAAAACTCCCAATTTGTGCCCTCAATCTCCTTCCTCATACAAAGCTCAAGCTCGTCAAAACCCCGTTCTAGAATATAATTTTCATGAACTACAATGTCACGATATCTTCTCTCTTCTTCACTCACAAGTTTACTGCTATCAAAGGAGCTAGACCGAGAGGCCAAAAACTTTGATTTCTTTTTAGGTGGCATGGTGCACTCCGAAAAGCAACAAAGTCAACCAAGTATAACCCGACTGTGGTTGTTTTGTAAACAACTCCCAACTCATGTTCTCAATCTACTCCCTCATATAAAGCTCAAGCTCGCCAAAACCCCATTCCGGAATACAATTTTGTGAACACCATGTCATTATATCTTTTCTCTACTTCTTGACTCACAAATTTACTAATGTCAAAGGAGTTGAACGAAGAGGTTGAAGACTTTAATTTCTTTTTAGGCGGCATGGTGTACTCTGAAAAACAACAAAATCAATCAAATTTAACCACCACAAGCAAACCCAAAAATGTCCTCAAAACCCCACTCAAACTTCACAAAATATGATGAGTGTTTCAAATAATACAATTCGCACAATAAAACAATTCACCACTAGTTACTCAATCCCACAATAATGTCTTACAAATTCCCCAATGTTAAAATAAGTAGGCAAAATTATCAACTATACCACCAACGGAAGTAAAGTTCTTTGAGGAATTTCAACAAACATCTTACACGATGTTTACAAGTCACATCTAAAACTGCCCTAAACTTCTTCTGAACTTAGTTCCAAAATATAACGAGACTGTTACGACTAAAAAATAAACAATTAAAGAAACAAACTATAAATTAAAAATGAAGTATTGAGTAAGGGATAGAGCTTAAGTTGCTTCCTAAGAAACGCTTCTTTAAAGTCATTAATTGGACCTTCTGCTGCTATTATTTTGGAACAGCTAGTTCAAGACTTTCTTTAGCGGAGGACAAATCCTTTATAAAGTGTTTGATGCATTATCCTTTAACCTTGAAATTTCTCTTTGTTGGGTGGTGAATTCAATTGTACCATAGGGAAACACTTGGGATACTGTGAAAGGTTCAGACCATCTTGATTTCAATTTTCTTGGGAAGAGTACATGTTTGGATTTGTACAAGAGCACTTGATCTCCCACTCTAAAAATTCGTTGTCTAATGTTCTTATCATGCTACTACTTTGTCCGTTCTTTATAAATGGATACATTTTCATAGGCTTTTCCTCTGAATTCTTCCAATTCATGAAGCTGTAGTATTCTTGTTTATCCAACATTTTCTAGGTCCATGTTCAACTGCTTCAATGCCCAGTCTGCTTTGTGTTCAAACTCAACTGGTAGGTGGCAGGCCTTCCCAAATACTATTCGGTATGGTGNTTCACCGTGAATTCCAGAATTCTTTTCAGCTATCTATTAGAAGTTTCAACTTGCCCACTCATTTGTGGGTGATAAGGTATGGCAATTCGATGTTGTACCCCATACTTATAAAGCATGCCTGGAATAACCGATTGCGGATGTGAGTTCCTTCATCACTTATGATGGCTCTTGGTGATCTATAGCGGTTGAAAATATGTTTCTTTATAAAATGTACTACCACATTTGCATCATTGGTGGGCAAAGTCTTAGCTTCCATCCATTTAGAGACAGTCCACTGCCACTATGATATATCGATTGTCATAGGACGACAGGAAAGGTCCATAAAATCAATTTCCCATACATCAAATATTTTCACATTTAGAATATTGTTTAGTGGCATCTAGTGACGGACTGATATGTTACCTGTCCTTCTACCCATTAGCACATATGCTGCTATTTTAGTGGGTCCAAAGTATCCTCTATAAGCTTAAGCATAAACTGTGTTAGGATGGGCTTCATATTATCCTCTACCATACATCTTTTGATGATTTGATTCGCCCCTCTTTTGTATAAATTTAGATCATCCCAATAATAAAATTTCACTTCATGGAGAAGCTTCTTATTCTGCTGATAAGTGAGGTTTGGATCCACATACCCACTTGCTAAGTAATTGACAATGTCTACATACTACGGAACATTTTCCATCCGCAACAACTGCTTGTCTAGAAATATCTCATTGATATCCACTTCATCTGACTCTTTCGATTGTTCAAGTATCAATAAGTGATTCGCTACTTGATTTTCTATTTCCTTCTTATCACAAATTTCAATATCAAACTCTTGCAGTAACAGAACCCATCGAATCAACATAGGTTTACAACCTTCTTCTCGAACAAATATTTTAAAGCTACATGATCTGTATAGACTATTACCTTTAAACCAATCAGATAAGAACAAAATTTATCGAAGGTAAATACCACTGCTAGCATTTCCTTTTCAATTCTTGCATAGTTGATATGGCATCTGTCAAAGTTTTACTGGCATAGTAGATGACACACAAGAAATTTCCTTTGCATTAACCTAGCACTGCTCCCACTACGAAATCACTTGCATTACATACGAGTTAGAAAGGTAGTTCTCAATCTAGTGCCACTATAATAGGTGCTCTTTCAAAGTGTTAAAGGTAATCAAACACTCATTAGAAAAGTTGAATGGCACATCCTACTCCAGTAGGTTGCACAGAGGTTTTGTAATCTTTAAAAGGTCCTGAATGAGTCTTTTGTAAAACCTTGCATTTCCTAAAAAGCTTTTGATTCCTCTAATTGAAGTGGGTGGCTGTAGTTTTTTTTGTACCTTTGTTTTATCAACCTCAATACCATGTGTAGAAATCCTATGTCCCAACACTATTACTTCCTTCATCATAAAATGACACTTTTTTCCCAATTAAGCGCCAGATTCTTTTCTTCACACCTTTATAACTCTAAGGATAAACGTTCCAAGCAATCATAAAAAAAAATTCCCAAATACTGAAAAATCATCCATGAATACCTTGATATACTTTTCCACCATGTCAGAGAATATGTCCATCATGAATCCCTGAAACGTTGAAGGAGCGTTGCATAAACAAAAATGTATTCTCCTAAAGGCAAAAGTTTCATTAGGGACTTGTGAAGGTTGCTTTCTTTTAGTCTTCTGGAGCAATGGCTAATTAATTTTATCCTGAATATCCTTCCAAAAAGTAGTAATGAGAGTGGCCTACTATTTTCTCTAACATTTGATCAATGAAGGGCAATGGGAAGTGATATTTTATTGTGGCATTATTTATCTTCCTGTAATCTATACACACTCTCCACTCTATTACTAACCATGTTGGTATCAGCTCATTGTTTTCGTTCTTCTCTACAGTAATTTCACCATTCTTAGGCACCACATGTACTGGACTCACCCAAGAACTAACTGAAATAGGATAGATAATTCCTGCATCGAGCAGTGTCAGAACTTCGATTCTCACTACTTNACCATGTTGGTATCAGCTCATTGTTTTCGTTCTTCTCTACAGTAATTTCACCATTCTTAGGCACCACATGTACTGGACTCACCCAAGAACTATCAAATATAGTATAGATAATCCTTGTATCTAGCCATTTCAGCACTTCTTTTAAAGTTAGATTTAATCTACATTCACCGTCCATCGATGGCTTTAACTCGTCCTTCATTAAGAATTTGTGCATGCAAAGAGTGGGATCGATTCATCTAATGTCGGCTATGGTCCATCCAATTGTAATTTTGTGCTTCTTTAGTACCTCCAATAACTTTTTTCATCCTCCTTATCGTCATATTATTAGCAATGATTACTAGATGTGTAACTCAGTCTCCCAAATACGTATAATGTAGATGTGATGGCAAAGGCTTTAACTCAAGAGTTGGGGACTTCTCCACTGATGGTACCAATGGTAATGGATTGGCACCAAGAGACTCTTATTATCAATATCTCCTTCCCATAGGTTGTTCTGCCAATTGTATAGCACATTATGTTCTTTTTGCATTTTCTAACTCTGATTGTGCAATCTCTACTTTACATAGAATTACTAGTTGTTCAGCATCAAATGTATCAGCTACAAGCTCCTAAAGAACATATTGAATATAAACGCATCAATAAACGCACATCCAGTGGTCAAGAAAAGTCTTCCCGTGATTAGAATAATATTTGAATCATCTTTCATGTCCAAGATGATGAAATCCGCTGGAAAGATAAATTTATCAACTTTGATTACATCTTTCATGTCCAAGATGATGAAATCCGCTAGAAAGATAAATTTATCAACTTTGATTAGCACGTCTTCTATAATTCCCCTTAGTCTTTTGATGGACCTATCAGCTAGTTGCAATGAGATTATTGTAGGTTTTACTTCTCCCAATCCTAGAGACATGAAAATAGAAAATGACATTAAAATAACATTGACACCTAAATCACATAATAAATGCTCAAAGTAATTCGAACCAATGGTACAAGGTACAGTAAAACTCTCAAGGTCATTTAGCTTAGGAGGTAGATACTTCAGGAGAACTACACCGCATTCCTCGTTCAGGCATACCGTCTCATGTTCTTCCCACTTCCTTTTGTTGGAAAGAATTTCCTTCAAAAATTGGCATAACTGGGCATTTTTGTACTATTCCATCTGCAAAAGGAACATTTATGTGTAATTTCTTAAAAATCTCCGCAAACTTGGCAAACTACTTGTCTAACTTCTTTTTCTACAACCGATGACGAAAGGAAATTGGTGGCACATAAGCCTCAATGGGATTTGATGCTCTTACTGTGGATGTTTCTTTTCTCCCTTCTTTTGCTTTTGTGATTGGTGTAGATTTTTCTTCGTTATCAGCCTCTTTAACTTCAACTTCTTTGTCTTTTCTATCTGGCTTTTTTATATGTATCACTAGCAGTTATGCTACATTCCTTGTGGTAATAGCTTGCACTTTCTTCTTTGGATTTATCATTGTATTGCCAGGCATGTCTCTTATGTGCGTTTTGCTAGCTATTGGGCTATCTAACCAATTTGTATCTCCAACTTCTTGATAGATCCTGTTGATTTTCAAAATTTATGTCAATTTATTGGGACACTTTGTCATTCTTTTGCATATACTGATTCAACATCTCCCATAAACTTGGTTTTTTCTCTTGTTGGGCATTATTTGAACCATTTTCTTACTGATTATCTGACCATCTGAAGTTCGGGTGTTCTTTCCATCATAGGTTATATGTTTATCTATAATGGTTGAAATTGCGGGAATCATTTTGAATGAAGTTTATTTCTTCTTCAGGAAAACCTATAGAAAAACATTTTTTTATGGGATGATTGACTCCACAATTTTCACATGATGGACTAGTTATCACTGTATATAATTCCTATGTTTGTGCTTTCACTAGTAACTCTACCTGTTTTATCAAATCTAATATTTGTGCATTAGTAGATGTTGTACTGTCCAATTTATAAATCTCAGTCACTTTCTGTGGTACTACTCTTTCTAATGAAAACATCGAATGTATCGTGCCAATTAACTCAAACAAAGTCATGCATTGTTGTACTGATTTTCCTATGATCAATCCACCAGTAGAGGAATCAATCTGAGATTTTGACAGTGGTGAAAGTTCGATGTAAAAGTATTGCATTTGATTACTTATGGTAATCCCATGATTTGGAAACTTTCTCATTAATTCTTTAAATCTATTCTATACTTCGTGATAGCTATCCCCATGTTTTTATTGGAAAGTTTGAATTTTCAATCTGATTTTGCTACTTTTGCCGGTGGAAAAAATTTGTTGTAGAATTTTCTAGTCAATTCCTCCCATGTAGTAATGTTTCCATGAGGTTTAGCATATAACCATTATAGTGCAGCATCTCGCAATGTATAGAGAAATAACCACATCTTGATAGCATCTTCATTAACCCTTGGAGCATGAAAATTCTGACAATTTTTGAGAAATCTGGAGATATATGTGTTTGAATTTTCATACGTTAGATAATAAAATTGAGAGTGTTGCTGGTAAAGTTAATTCAATCTTCCCTTATATGAAAATTGTTCATCCCAAAATCTGAATATACTATACTGGAGCGAGCGGGTGCAACTATGGGCATCAATAACATTAAAACAGACAAGTTCCCTTAATTTATTTTCCCTCTCTCGTGTTGTTGATTCAGTGGTGTCCCTATTCTCTTGGCAACTTGTCCAATTGGCCGTATAAGAATATTTTGATCATCAACAATTTATTATTGTTGTTTTTGTTTTTGTTCTTTACGTTTTCATTTGAAAGTACTTTCTATCTTCGAATCAAACGATTCAAAATCATCACCTTGGGTACGAACATATAATGAATACATTTTTTATGTTAATAAAAGAAAATAAAAAAATCGAATAATAGCTAAAAATAAAATAAATTAAGACTAAAAGCAAATAATCGCCGACAGTGGCGCCAAACATTTGTTGTTATTTTTATATCTGAAGTGTACATTATCATAATAAGTAATACAAAGGACCTTTGAATTGAGCTTATCGTCCCACAAAAACTATACTTTAGGATTTCATCTAATTTTTCTAACCCCTTATTTGAAGAAAGAAACAAAAAAATAAAGTTTGTTTAGAATTTTTGGTTTAAACACTCGAAATTAATCAAAATGCACACGAAGATCGATTTTAGAATTCAAATAATGAATGGATATTAGGGCCAAACAATTTCACCGATTGATCACCTTTAAGTCTTAATTCAAGATTCAAGAATCTAACATAGTGTTCGATGTAATTCTTCTATTGTATTTATTTACCCATCTCGAGTTCTCATTGAGCCTATTTAACTAATTCAGTCTCATATTTCTATGTGAATCAACCTTAGTTAAACGAAATATTAGTTCTAAAAATTCATATAATGATTGCAATAATTAGTATAGGTATCTCTATACATTATACTAATTTACCGAATTTTACTATATGGTCTAAATCTCAAACTCATCTCTCGATTTGTAAAAGATTCACAAAATCATCAAATTAGTGATCAAGTAATTTAACGCGTTAAACTAATAGCAAAATCAACACATGTATTTAGAATAACAAGAATTTTGAATAAAATAAATAAATGGTCCCAATTAGATTACATTGTTATCCCTAATATGAATTTCAGCTACTTATAATGCAAAAAGAAAAACAAGAAAATGTTATTTAATAAATCACCGGGTTTTGGAAAAAGATAAAGAAAAAGAAATTAATATTGCATCAAGATCTTCTTCATCTTCCAATCGTTGCTTCAAAACTTGATTTTCTTGATATTTTCTCCCTTGAATTGCGTTCTTCAATCTCTAGTTGTATTCTCCTTCTCTCAACATGTGGAACCTTTCAAGAATGCCAATAACTCTTCTTTATACTCTTCTCCACGTTTGTATGAATATAATGGTCTTTTGTGGGCTCAAAATTAGGCCAAAAAAACAAAACTTTTCCATCCTCAGGTGGCACTGCTACGCCTAGGATATGGCACCACGGCGCTTGGGATATGGCACCGCAACGTCGCATTAGTATGTGATGGTGCCGCAACACCTGATGTGTGGTGCCACAATGCCAGACTTCCCACGTGGAACATAATTAGTATGAAAGGTAGGAGAGGCAACCGCAACCGCAACCGAAGGAATCACAATGGTAGGAGCCATGTTTGGTATCATTCCTTCCTAAATTCCCATATTCGAAGTATCATTCAAAAAAGTATCGGTATTGATAACCGTATTCATTTCTGTTTACACAAAATAGAAGATAAACCAAAATCAAAATTCGAGAAAGAGTAGAAGAAGTTAAATCAAAGCGAAATCAGTTTAACCAAATACAATTTAAAGAATAAAGTTATCACTCAAATGACGAAAAATTCGACTTAAGAATGTTGGAAAGAATATATGATGGATTTGAGTGATGACTTTAAAATAACTTACCAAAAATAACTTGGACAAAGTAACGGTAGGGATATGAGTAAAAACTCCAAAGAAATGAATATAACGTCAAACGAATTGTATGCAAAGTCGAGGTAAAAGTTGAACTCTTTATCCTTAAGTCAAATTTACCTCGTAACGGTGCATATAGATTATGGCAATCGACTCCCAAGATACAAAGACAAATTTCTTGTGTTAGTAGCACTTCAAAACACAAAAACAATGAACAAAAAATTGGTTTTTGTACTCCTTCAAATGAAAAATGGAAAAACGACTTTTATGTAGAATTTCAGCCAGGAAAAGAATGAATTTAATGTTATGCTATGATTGCATATCATTGGGATGAACAAATAGACATCTCAAGGGTCTGATTTATAGATATTGAAATGTTGTGAGTGAAGTGTCGCACCCCCAAATTCAGCAACATTTGCCAAAGGTCGCGGCATTTACTGTCGCTAGCCGTTGCCCTTGCGTCGCTTGAGCATCAAAAACAAAGATTCTGTCGCTCGAGCAAGGAGACTGCTCGAGCTCTAGGCAAGAGACGAAGTTGGTTAAATTTCCATCCAGTTTCCTCTTTTAACTTCCAAATTTAGACCTAATTTCTCATTCACCTGTAATTGGTTTGGAGATTTTAAATATAAAATGACGATCTACTCAACGATTATAACAAGTTAGTGTATTTATTTCCATAATTTGACTATAAAATGATCTCCGAATATTTGGTCGAAGTTGACACGTAAGTCACTTTTTATGATTTTATACTTAATCAATTCCAATACAAATTGCGTGAATTTATCTTCCTATGACTATGAAGAAGATTGGCATCCAAAACGTAAGACTTGAATTATAAGCATGATTTAAAAGTATATTATATGATAAATAAAGTGTTACATTTTTTAATATTGTCTTGTGACATTAAGTTTATTGATGAATGTAAATCATTCATTGAACTAATACTTTTAAAATATAGTTTTTGACTTGTTCTTGAGCATTTTGATGTGTGTGTTCATGTTGTTTTGTAGTTTAGACACATTGGAGAAAATGATGTATTTTGGAGCTTGGAATGGAGTCATCTGTGATCATAAAAATGGGCTTGAAGAGGAAGTGAAACAAGAAAAAAAAAACTGAAGTGTGGAAGACGACCGAAGAGGCAAGAAAACAATAGGAGAGAGCTGGGCGCTGCGGCACCCAACCAGCGAAGAAATCCAGCAGAATGGCTCCAACAGCATTATACATCGCGGCGCAGGCGATAAGAAAACGTAATTTTCTTAATTTTTTCAGCCCAGTCCAACTTCAATCCGTCTTGATAACTTAAGAGACTATAAATACAACATTGAAGACCAAAATTAGAGAGATGAAGACGGCTTAGGAGGCAAGGAAGAGGAGTAATCATCAAGAGCAAAAAACGATAACGAATTGGAGGAGAATTCAACTCGCAAAACAGTTTTTCGTATTCTTTTCTTCTTCGTGTTCTTTATTTTAGAATTTAATATGTCGTTTCTCGTATTCATGAACTAATTTTACTATCTAAGATTTGATGTAACTAAACTTGAGACATGTTTGGATTCTAATATAGTTAATTCATTTGATTTTCCGTTAATTTATTTATCTTAATTATTGCGCAATGTTTTCAATTTCCTGATCAATAATTGAATGATTCGATGCTTTAAATTTTGGTACTCGAAAGAGGGGAATTTAGATGTGATCTAAGAATAACATAACCTTGGAAATTATAGGTTTTGAGAGAAAGCATAATTCCTTCGATGCTTATCCCATTTAAGAATCTTACGCATATAATTTCTAGAGTGTTAATTTGAAATAGAGATATTAGAATTAAAATACAGAAATAGGTTCTATTTAGTACTTGAGAGAGGGAATAGAATTTATCCTAAGATTCTTGCATATAAATTCAGGAAAAATCGATAGAAATAACTATAGAAATTGAAAAATATTGTTAATAGTGAGGTGAAATCAATCCCTTGGCTTTCTCACATTGATAATTCTCCTATAATATGTTTTCCTTCATTTAAATTTTTACACATTCATATTATTTTAGGATAAAAACATTAACTTGAGATTTGATTTTTCTAGATAAAGTAAAAACTGAAATAATTATCGTACTTAGTAGGAATTAAATTATAATCCTTGTTTCATTTGATTTCTATGGATATTATTACCAATTAGCTTTTATTTTATTTTAATTTAGATTTAGATTTTTGTTTTCATTTATTTTTTTTTTCTCTATCTCTAAAAGTTCTTTGGTTGTTATTTTCAACTATGTATGTGAATAGCTAGGAATCTGGAATTACTATCTATCGATCCTGAACCAAAACGCACATTCCGCTTTCTCAGGAGTATACAGAAAAATGAACATGAAGCAATGACAGAACAGGAAGCAAAATAAGCTAATGAAAATAATCAACAACGGCTTATTCGGGACTACCTCAGGCCAGTGGTCAATGACAACCATTCAAGTATCGCGGCCCGACCATTGCCACAAATAATTTTGAACTAAAGCCAAAATTGATACACATGGTACAACAGAATCAGTTTGGGAATGCTCTGACAGAAGACCCAAATGCCCATCTGGGCTCTTTTCTGAAAATTTGTGATACGGTGAAGATGAATAAAATTACTAAAAAGACAATTAAACTCGGTCTTTTTTTCCTTTTCCTTGAGAGAAAAAGCTAAGGCTTGGTTCCAATCACTACTTGGGATGAATTAGCTCAGAAATTCCTCACGAAATACTTCCAAAACTCCCAAATTAGCTCAACTTCAAAGCGAAATTGGTCAATTCAGACAATTTGACTTTAAGGCATTTTATAAAGCGTGGGAGAGATTCAAAGAACTGCTTGGAAGGTGTCCTCAACATGGTTTTCAGAATTGGATGCAGATTGAAATATTCTACAATGGCTTAAATGGGCAAACAAGAACCATAGTGGATGCAATTGCATGAGGTATATTAATGGCTAAAACAGTAGATGTTGCACATGCTCTATTGAATAACGTAGCTACAAACAATTACCAATGGCCGAGTGAGAGATCAAGCGTAAAGAGAATATTGAGTTTACATGAAGTGGATCATATCACTACATTAGCAGCTCAGGTTTCATCACTTACTAATCAGAGTAATGAACAGAAGTCAGATTCGATTATGGCCGCCTCTGTAGCACATCAAGAGATAGAAATAGTAACTGAGCAGTCTTAGTATGTCAATAGCAGGAATTACAACCAGAGAGGAAACTACTCTTCTAACTACTACCATCTAGGACTTTGGAATCATGAGAATCTATCATATGGCAATAACAAGAATGTAATTCAACCTCCTCCCGAGTTCAACACTCAACAGTCAGAAGGGAAAACCTCTTTAGAAGACCTCCTAGGAACTTTTATTTCTCAGACGAGATCGCGATTCAACAAAGATGAATCACGCTTGGATAATATCGAAACTCACGTGACCAATATGGGAGTTACAATGAAGAATCTTGAAGTTTAGATTGGTCAATTGGCTACATCAATGAAGTCTCAACAACAAGGGAAGTTTCCAAGTGACATAGAGGAGAATCCAAAGGTACACTGCAAAGCTATTACTTTGAGGAGTGGCAAGGAAGTTGGAAAGAACATGTCTATAGTGTCATCAAACTCTACACCTAATCAGAGTAAAGAACAAATAGTTGCAGAACAAAAGAAACAGATCAACAAAATAAAATAGGATTACAGCCTAACTCTATATCATTCCCTGATAACCCACCAATCATAAAGCCATCACTTCCATTTTCACAAAGATTCCCAAAGAAAGAAAAAGTTTGATGCACAGTTTGTCAAGTTCTTGGATATTTTCAAGAAAATTCATATTAATATCCCATTTGCAAATTTTTTGGAACGGATGTCAAACTACCCTAAGTTCATGAAAGAGGAAATGTTGAAGAAGAGAAAACTAGAAGAATATGAGACGATGAAGTTGACAGAGGAATGTAGTGTTATACTTCAAAAAAAGCTCCCTCAAAAAAGAAAAGATCTGGGCAGCTTCACTATTCCATGCATCATTGGAGGCTCCTCTTTTGATAAAGCCTTTTGTGACCTTGGAGCAAGTATCAACTTGATGCCCTTGTCAGTTTTCAAAAAGTTAAGACTTGGGAAGGTAAAACCAATAACGGTTACTCTGCAACTAGCTGACAGGTCCCTCACATACACACGATGGATTATGGAAGACGTTTTAGTAAATGTTGATAAATTCATCTTTCCAGCTGACTTCGTTGTATTGGATATGGAAGAAAATCAGGAGATTCCATTGATTTTAGGTAGGCTATTTTTAGCAACAAGAAAATCCCTAATCGATGTACATTGCGGACAGCTAACTTTGAGAATGAATGATGAAGAAGTGATGTTCAATATCTACCAAGAAATGAGATTTTTGGATGACGCTGATACTTGCTATAGAATTAACTTCATTGATTTTGTCGAGAAGAAAGAGAAAGTGTTCATTGTATAATGTTTAATGCAACAAATGATGATATTGACATTTTGGGAGGTTACACGGGAAGCAAGGAATTAGTTGATCGTATATTGGCTCTTGAATCATCGCCAGATAACGGTAATCCATCATAGATTGAAGACATTCAGTATGCAGTGGGCTCAGATGACAGCAAGGGTAATAGGAGCGATAAATCTAAACTGAAGCAACTTCCAGCCCACTTTCGATATATGTTCTTGGAGAAAAATTCTACATCTCAGGTGATTATTTCTTCCTCACTTACCAAAGATGAAGAGGAAAAACTACTGAAAGTGTTTAGAGAACACAAAGCTGCTTTGGGTTGGTCTATAACTGATATCAAGGGGATAAGCCCTACAGTTTGCAAGCACAAAATTCTTATGGAAGATTCTTACAAACAATCTATTGAACATCAAATGAGGTTGAATCCAGCTATGAAAAAAGTGGTGAAAGCAGAGATACTAAAGCTATTGAAGGCAGAAATTATATTGGCTATTTCAAATAGTACATGGGTTAGTCTAGTACAGGTGGTGCCAAAGAAAGGTAGAATGACAGTAGTCAAGAACAACAACGACGAGATGATTCCTACATGAACAGTGACTAGTTGGAGGGTTTGCATAGATTACAGAAAGGTAAACAAAGTAACCAGAAAAGATCACTTTCCACTTCCATTCATTGATCAAATGCTGGATAGATTAGCATGCTACTCTCATTATTGCTTTTTTATGGTTATTCTGGCTACAATCAGATTGCAATAGCCCCAGAGGATCAAGAGAAAATGACATTCACTTGCCCAGATGGCACTTTTGCCTATAGTCAGATATAGTTTGGATTATGCAATGTTCCAGCCACTTTTAAGATAGGCATGATAGCTATCTTCGCAGACATGGTAGAGGACAGCATGGAGGTATTTATGGATGATGTTTCTATTTTTGGTACTTCTTTTGATAATTACCTTTACAATTTCTCTTTAGTATTGCAACGTTGTGAAGAAAAGAACTTAGTTCTTAACTGAGAGAAGTGTCATTTCATGGTACATGAAGGAATTGTGCTAGGCCACCATGTTTCAATAAAGGGACTAGAAGTCGACTGAGCTAAGATAGATACAATAGCCAGGCTACCACCATACACTAATGTCAAAGGAATTCGAAGTTTCTTGGACACTCTGGATTTTATAAGAGATTTATTAAAGACTTATCGAAAATAGCTAAACCTCTTTGCAACCTTTTGGAGAAGGACACAACATTTGTCTTTGATGATGACTGTCTTAGAGCATTTGAAGCAATAAAGGAGAAATTGGTTACAACTCTCATTATAATAGTGCCGAATTGGGATCAATCATTTGAAATATTGTGTGATGCCAATGATTATGCGATAGGAACAGTTTTGGGACAAACGAGTGAAAAGATTTTTCTAGTAATTCACTATGCTAGCAAAACCCTAAATGGAGCTCAATTAAACTACACCACAACAAAGAAAGAGGCGTTAGCAGTTGTATTTGCTTGTGACAAATTCAGACCTTATCTAATTGGCACCAAATGATTCATTTACACAGATCGTGCAGCGATCCGATATCTATTTGAAAAGAAAGATGCTAAGCCTTACTTAATTCGGTGGGTTTTGTTGCAAGAATTCGTGTGGAAATATGGGATAAGAAAGACAGTGAGAATGTGGTCACTAATCATCTTTCACGGTTGGAGAATGAAGAGGTGATATAGAACAATCCAATTCAAGAAACTTTTCCTAACGAGCTTTTGTTAGCAGTTTCATTAAGAATCCCATAGTAGGTGATTTTGTTAATTACTTGGCTTGTGGAAAGATTGCCACCTGACTTGAATTTTCATGAAAAGAAGAAATTCTTACATGATGTCAAGTCATATCTATGGGATGATCCACTTCTCTTTAGAACGTGCACAGATATGATGATTAGGTGTGTCCCGATGGAGAAGAAAAAATCAATTATGGAGCATTGTCATTCCTCACATTATGGAGGTCATTTCGGATCTACACATACTACTTCTAAGGTATTACAATCGGGATTCTATTGGCCATCCATTTTCAAGGACTGGTACGCCTTTGTGAAGACATGTGACTGTTGTCAACGTTTTGGGAATATCTCAAGGCATCACGAGCTTCTATTGACTAATATGCTCGAACTGAAATTATTTGATGCGTGGGGTATAGACTTTATGGGTCCGTTTCTACAATCCTTTGGCTAGATATATATCTTTCTTGTAGTGGACTATGTCTCCAAATGGATTGAGGCTATTGATACACCAACAAATGATGCAAAGGTAGTTTTGAAGTTTCTGTAGAAAAACATTTTCAAACAATTCGGCACACCTAGAGCAATACTAAGTGATGAAGGTACACATTTCTATAACAAACTTTTCAATTTCCTTTTAGCTAAATACAATGTTAGGCACAAACTAGCACTTGGTTATCATTCTCAATCCAATGGACAAGTAGAAGTTTCCAATAAGGAGATTAAACAAATTTTGGAGAAAACAGTGAACACCAACCGCAAGGATTCGGCTCATAAACTTGATGAAGCATTGTGGGCATATCGAACAGCTTTCAAAATGCCAATTGGAATGTCACCTTATTGTTTGGTATTTGGAAAAGCATGTCACTTACTAGTTGAATTGGAGGATCAAGCCTATTGGGCTGTGAAGAAGTTGAACCTAAATATGACATTAGCGGGATCACAATGCTTATTTCAACTTGACGAGCTTGATGAATTTCAGAACGAGGCATATGAAAATGTGAAATTATACAAAGAGCGAACAAAGTTGTGACACGACAAAAGGATCCTAATGAGGGAATTCAAACTAGGAGAACGAGTTCTTCCATTCAATTCTCACTTGAAACTTTTTCTAGGTAAGCTTAGATCACGATGGTCGGGACCATTCATAGTCCATAAGGTGTTCATGGTTCAGTGGAATTGATAAGCGAGGATGGATCCATCTTTCAGGCGAACGGTCAACGACTCAAGCACTATTACAGTGAAGAAAATGGGGATTGGAAGATATTGCCCTTGGAGAATCATCTTCGTCCAGCTAATGACATTAAAGAAACATTTCTTGGGAAACAACCCAAGTTCTATACCTTTATTTTAGTTTTAAATTCATTCTATAGGAATTTTTTTTCATTTTGATTATGTTATTAACGTTGTTTTTGTGTTTTTATAGGTACATTCTCAAGTGTGAGCAGGAAACTTAGATGAATATGAGGACGGGCTACTGTGGAGCTTGCAGACCAATTTTTTTTTTTTTTACAGAATTGATGGCGCTGTGATGCCCGTATTGGGCGCTACGGCGTCTCCTTTACATATATATATATATATATAGGAGACGTCGGGTGTTGCAAAGCACGTTGTTTTTAAAAATAGGGAGAGCCTTTTTCCTCTCCTCTTCCTCCTCTCTCCCCCTACTCACCACCATACACCTTTTTTTTCCTGCTTCATTTTTTTTTCTTCCTCCCCCCATCTCCTCTCCTTCCCCTCAATTTCCACATTCTTTAGGATTTCCTCATATCCCCTCTTTACTGCCCCCCACACCACACATCTCCACTAATTACACAACTATTTTGCAACCCTAGGTTTTTTTCTTTTTCCCTTCTTTCACTTTTCTTGATATATCCTATCTTGGCCACATTTGATGCCCTCTCTATCTTGGTAGTTTCCCTAGTTTCCACCTTGTTACCATGGTGTGATTGGTTGTTGAAATTTCATCTACATAAAGTACGTGTTTTCTTCAATGCAGGGTTAGCTCTTCCATGAACAGTTATTGTACCTTTGTTGGTGATTTTGAGTATGTACTTCGATGTTTAAGGGTGTGGATTCCTATAGGATTTAGTGTATTGAGGGTTTAGTATTTGGTGTTTTAATAGGGATAGTGTTTAAAATGTGTTTGAGGAATTGCTTGTGTGGATTTGTATGGTTTATTATGGTCATATTTGGTGCTTTCCTCGGGGTTGTTGCAATTGTGGTTTGAAATTAGGTTCTCGTTGTTGTAATCCTTGGCGGAGGATGTTATCTTAGGTTTGAATTGGTTGGTGTAATTCCGCATGCTTTTGTTATTATTGTACATTTGAGTTGGACTTATACAACATACCTCCCCTGAAGAAATCTAAAACCACAGCTTCTTTGTCTACCACTTCTTATGATCGACGACGATTTGTGAGCCCCGAGGTGGAAGAAGAATTTAAACAGATGGTGATATATCAGAACTGCATTTCTGAGCGAGGTTCTGAACATTTATTGCTCGACAAAATACAGAGTCTGGGGTGGGACAAATCTGTTATGCAACCAGGAGCGGCTTTCATTCTACTGGTGAAGAAGTTTTATGCGAATGCGAAGGAACACGGTTTGATAGTGTTTCCATCAATTCCTTCTACCATACATGGGATATTCCAACTGATGACTACTCCAGGTTGCGTGATGAGGGGGTTAACCCTGTCGTATAACTTCAGACACTAACTCGTGAGGATATCGAATGGAAACGAAATGCCAGTGATGTGACTAATTTTCCCGCCTCAAGTTTGACGAGTAACTGTAAAGTTTGGCATCACTTTATATCCGCCAAAATGGTTTCGAGCAGCAATCTTAGTGGGGTAACAAAGGAGCGGGCTCTATTGAATTATTCAATTCAGCGGGGATACACGATCGACTTTGGGAAGGTTATTTAGAACAGTATACTATGCATCTTAGCCGGGTCATTCACTAGGAGCTTGTGACACCCCTCCTTAATCTATGATCTTTGTATACAAGTGGGTGTTACCACGCGAGAATCTGAAGAAGTATTACACCATCAGCCAGCACTCACGCGGGACTTCCGGGACAAGATCGTGGGGCCTCGAAAGAGGCCTAGCTCTTCTCAATCCTCTCATCAAGCGCCATCGCCTCCACCACCTCCTAAAGCTGGTGATGCTACAGAGGAAAATACTTAGGCGACTTGAGGCGATAGACTTGCAAATGACTCATTGGCAGAAAGGAATGCAGAGACGAATGGATCAGTTGTAGTCATCCATTTATGATCAGTTTCAGTATATGAATGCTCGCATTGCAGTCATGGCTTCTGTACACCCTGATCTTACATTCCTGCCACCACCGTTGTTTCCATCTCATTCCCAAAATCCAGCTCCATTGGATAAAGACAAGGGCATTTGATGTTTTCACTAAGGTATCTTTCCATTTTATATCTTTTTCCCATTGGGGACAATGTCTTTTTCCCATTGGAGTGATACTTTAACATAATTTTCGTCTAAAGGTTTAATTACTTTTGTGTGTGTTTTATTTATTTGTCTTAATGTGACTTGCATGATATAAAAAATCGCATGCTTGTGTGGGTTGGATAGTATTGTTGGTAATGATGCAGATATAAAAAAAACATGGCTTGGTTGTGAATTATGAATAAGTTATATGCTTGAGTGGAATTCTTACTTACCTTTGCAGAAAATTGTGACATAAATAAATGTGAATTAAAAATGGCGTTGGATAAGAATAAGTTGATTCATAAATAATAGAGGCTGAATTAACAACCCTAGAAGCTGAATCTAGATAACCTATAACATTACCATACCTTTAAACCAAATTTAGGATGTTTGGGTGGTTAAGTTGTTGTAGGGAAACTTGGAGATAAATGTGGATTCCATGTATGCTAAAGTTTGTGTGGATTGTATGAGACCAATATGATGAAAATTGTGTGAAAATCCTAAGTTATGGGTTGAATTTCGAGAATAAGTGTTTCATAAGGGGTATTGCACTAATCCCTGCATAAAAGAAAAAAATTGTTGTGAAACTATCTTAAAATATCCCTATGATGACTACTTTAACAATCTCATTGTGAAACGTCTCTTCGTAGCATTTACAACTCGAGTGATTAAGCCAACAAGAGTTAAAAATTTGATACCCTAAAGTCATCTGATTTGGAAGTTATCATCATAAAACTCACTACAAGGATCATTTAGAAAACTTAAGGGAAATATGTTCGTACATAGGATCCATTGAAATATATATCTGAAAAAGTAGGTGCATGAAATAGAAGACACACCACATGCCTTGATTAAACCCCAAATACTTATTTTAGAGGATTAAACCTTTGATAATGGGTTAGTAACTTAATTGATTCTTGGAGGTTGATACAGTAAAAAATAAGAGGAATCCTCATTTGTTGATAGGTGAACTGCAATCAATAATATCTACCCAAACAAGAGAGGGTAAGGAGTAGTGATTTGTAAACCAATATTTGATTACGTCCTCAGGAAAAGAGTGAAAAGAAATTAAGTTTGGGGTGTGTAAATCCCCGAGCGGAGAAAGGAAATAATTGACTCTTAACGTTGGGAATTGAATCAACTTATAACTACACAGCGTTGTATTTGATTCCTCTTTCACACACACATTTTGCGTTGGAAAGGTAAGAATTTGACTTTTGTACTATTAACTTTGAAGTGGTTCATAAATTCAATATCACATCTATAATGTTGAGCCATAAAAACAAGCTATCCAACTAAATATGTATTTGAATCTTTTGGTAGTGTGTTTTATTTGTGTATTTGTGAGTCTTATTTGCGTGTTGTTTTGTGTTTGTTCGAGAACAAGCAAAGAATTAAATTTGGGGGTGTTTGACAAGTGTAAATCACTCATTGAACTAATACCTTAAAAACATATTTTGACTTGTTCTTGAGCATTTTTTAGCGTTTTGATGTGTTTGTTCATTGAAGAAAATGGCGTATGTTGGAGTTTAGGATGGAGTCACGTGTAATCATAAAAGTGGGCTTGATAAGGAGGTGAAACAAAATGACAAAAATAAAGTGTGGAAGATGGCCAATGAGGCAAGAAAACAACAGCAGGGAGGTCGACGCTGCAGCACCCAGCCAGTGAAGAAATCCAACAGGATTGCTGGATTATACATCGTGGCTCTACGGCGCTGGTGCTGGGCACCGCTTCCTAGGTAATAAGAAAATGTAATCTTCTTAATTTTTTTAGCCCGGTCCAACTTCAATCTGTTTTGATATTTTAGAAGACTATGAATACAACATTGAAGACCAAAATTAGAGAGAGAAAGACGGCTTAGGAGGCAATGAAGAGGAGTAATCATCAAGAGCAAAAAAGGACAATGAATTGGAGAAAAATTCAAGCGGCAAAACAGTTTTTCTTATTCTTTTTCTCCATGTTCTTTATTTTAGAATTTAATATGTCATTTCTAGTATTCATGAACTAATTTTACTATCTAGGGTTTGATGTAACTAAACTTGAGATGTGTTTGGATTCTAATATAGTTAATTCATTTGATTTTTTCATTAATTTATTTGTGTTAATTCTTGCGTAATGCTTTCAATTACCTGATCAATAATTAAATAATTTGATACTTTAAATTTCGGTACTCGAGAGAGGGAAATTTAGATGTATCTAAGAGTAACATAACCTAGGAAATTATAGGCTTTGAGAGAAAATATAATTTATTATAGGTTTATCCCATTTAAAAATTCTGCGCATATAATTTCTATAGTGTTAATTATAAATAGAGATATTGGAATTAAAATATAGAAATGTATTCTATTTAGCACTCAAGATAGGGAATCGAATTAAACTTAAGATTCTAGCCTATAAATTCAAGAAAAATCGATAAAAGTAACTATAAAAGTTGAAAAACATTGTTAATAGTGAGGTGAAGTTAATTCCTAGGCTTTCTCACATTGATAATTCTCATATAATTTGTTTTCTTTCATTTGAATTGTTACACATTCATATTATTTTAGGAAAACAATATTGATTTGAGATTTAATTTTTCTAAATAAAGTAAAAGCTGAAATAATTATAGTACTTAGTAGAAATTAAATTACAATCATTGTGGGTTCGACACTTTGACTCTATTACTATATTACAAAACTTGATACTGTACGCTTGTGGCATAAATCAACGTATAGAAAACGTGTGACATTTATTTTACTAAATATATCGTGGAAAAGGATGTTCAAAAATGAACTATGTAATCAAATGGTCGATAAGGTATAACATGTTAGACTTTAACAGAGATCGAATTGCAATAATTTGTTAATGAATTTATTTATTAGGGTCAGCTAGTGAAGAAAGGGGGTGAGGTGATGTTGGAATTGGCCTCGAACTTGGTGTGTAACTGGCTAGATTGAAAAAGAAAAAAAAATGAATAGACGAATTTCAATAATTTGGCATCCTCTTTTAGTCAATGTAAACTTTAGCAACGGTACGTACTCTTACTTGACTAATCGAAAAATGTAGGAAAAAGTTGGCAAACTCCAATTTCTAAATGGATGAATCTTATTAAACAATGGAATTTGCACAAAGTGCATGAACCACAAAAACACAAAGATACACACAATTAGACATCCTTTGCCAAGTGTGTGATATCCCCGATACAATTTTATTATTTTTATTTTTATTTCAATAGTTAACTATCTGCATCTATAATGGAGGATTGACAAGCTCGTCTGGATGAATATTCTTAATTATCTTGTGAAAGAGTTTTCTTACAAGGGATGTTGTGTATTAAGATTTGGAGTTCCATTTCAAAATATCAACCTTAGTAAGTTCAAGCATTTATATTTATCCATTAACATGTATTCGCAAGATGGTGGAGTAGATCAATTTTGAAATTCGTGTACTCATTTTTTAACATTAATCGCATCAAATTGGCTCTAATGTAATGTTAAGACATAATATCTCATTTTAAAAGTTCGATATTATTAAGAGAAAGAACTCAATTTTTTGTATACTTGTTCATATTTCAATAGTTAATTGACAAGAAATTTATCCTTTTAACCGTTTTCAAATTCAAACACAATCAATAGGATTTTGCCATGGGTGACACCCAGGGGCGGAGCCAAGGGTGGGATGTATCCCACCCTTGCCCAAGCTCAGCTTCTATTAAAATAAAATTTGGTTTAAGCCCAATTTTTTACAGCCCAGCCCAACCAATTAGCCCACCGTCCCTGCCCAATTGAAAACCCAATTCCCACCCAAACCCTCGTTCAAGGCTTCAGACTTCAGAACGTGTACGGTTTCTTTCAATTCTTCCTCCATTCTTCTCGGTGCTTCGCCAGTTCTCCGTCCTTACTGTTGCCCGTCGAAAGCCCAAAACCAAAAACCCTTTACCGTCGTCCGTCGAAACCTCTTGCTGCCCGACGCTTCCAGCCTTCCACAGTAGGTCTGCTGAATGCCAAGTCGCCAACTGCGGTATCAGTAAGTTTAATCGGCCTCACTTCATCGTCTTCTTCACTCTTCAATTTATTGTGTAATTCAGTAATTGTGTTTAATTTCTACAAGATTTCGGGTTTAATTTCTTGTGAGTTGTGGACAGTCCGCAGACCGCAGTTGTTAATATCTTGTTTCAGATTTTCAGTTTCAATTTTGTTTTTGAATCTTGACTTGATGTAAATATGTAATGTCTTGTAAGTTGTAATTTGTAATTTGTAAATGTTTTGTTTCAAACTTTCAGTGTCGATTCTGACGATTCGGCCCTTCAGCCTTGTGTGTGTCGTCACTGCCATGTAGTGCAGTTGTGCAGCTTGTGCTTGTTCTTCAGGCTTCACTCTTCAGCCTTCATTTGCTGCCCGCAGTGATTATGAGGTATGTTTGCGGCCTTCAATTGTGTGTGCGGTGCAATAATGCAGTTAGATGTAATTGTGCTTGTGCTTCAATTGTGTGTGAATATGCTATGTAATTTGCAGTTGGTATATCCATTTGATATTTGCTAAGTTGTTTTATGATTTAGGCATTTGTTTAGGAAATGTTAGTTTGAGAATTTAGCCAATAGCAATTTAACATATGATATAATGATAGAAATTTATAGGATATTGAAGTTTTTTTTTTATATTTATGCTCTTAGATTTAATATGGAAGAAGATCGACATTCTTCCAATAAAGGAAGAACTTTGTTATCTTTCTTTTC
>CAIGRB010083279.1:15023-36406 GCA_903798255.1 Fraxinus quadrangulata | reverse complement strand
TTTTTTTTTATATTTATGCTTTTAGGTTTAATATGGAGGAAGATCGACCTTCTTCCAAGAAAGGAAGAACTTTATTATCTTTCTTTTCAAAGAGTAACAAACATCAGGGTACTCCAATTCCTACGGCGTCCACTTCAAATCAATTTAATCTCCTGAAGTTGGCGCCCACTTCGTACATTCAATTTTAAAAAAATTTGCCCCCCCCCTCCCCCCCGTACCCTTCATTCCTGACTCCGCCCCTAGTGACACTCTAACGTACACCCCCTCAAAATAAAGAGGGGGCCCAAGATCAATAAAAAATAGTGAATCCCCTCTATTATGAGGGGAACTGTACACTGATGTACACATAGCAAAATTCAAAACAATAAAGATAGTATCATCAAGGTAAAAGAAATACAAAAAAAAGTTTATTTTCCCTCAGTGTAATCTTCGACCCAGATTCATGTCCATGTCACCTTGCTAAAAACCCATGGCAAATAGGCATCATGACATAGACACAAATCTATTCAATTACGCCAATTGTAACACTCTCTCTCTCTCTCTCTCCCCCCGCACCAACATATACCAAGATTATGTTATTTGTATATAAAAATTGTACATAAAATATTATATAAAATGACGTAAAAGAAACAAAGTGAATGAAAAAATTTAACTGTATTTTAAATTAGCAAATCGTAAAAAATTACGTTATATTATGTAATCCCTTATGTAAATTTTAATGTGGCAAAATTTCACGTATAATGCATACATAAACACAAAAACACAAGATAAATAGATTTATGACACTCACATAATTGTGGCCCCACCCCTGTGAGAGGGATGTCCTAAGTGTACACATGGCTCATATAAATATCAATCATGTTAAGGAAGATATGTGTCGATATATGATTGGTAAGTTAAAAAAAAAAACTTAAATAGGTAATGTTAAGTCAATATTTTTTTTTATTTTTTTTTTAAGCCTGTTTAATCATTTATAAATATTTGTATTCGGGGGTTAAATATGTTTAGGACCGACAAAATTGTTGCAGATGAAATCCGTGTAGAACTTCTACTTTTCCACCTGTTTATTATAGCATAGGCATAGCGGTGGGGATGGATTGTGAAATTACTATACCACCCTTTAAACGGTAGATTTGGATTTTTCAGGGTTGTTTATGGATCTTTGAAGTCACCTCCCACTCCAGGCTGATGGGCATGTGTCAAGAAAGGTACAAACTACAGACGCATTTGATTCAAGAAATAACGTGTGAAATGACGCAACTATCCTCAAACGTGACTGACCACAAGTGGGAAAGGTCAATAAAAAGATTCATAGCAATTTCTTGGAGATTCCCCATGAAATGTCAGAAAGGGTAAAATTGTAAGTTCATAACATGAGTCCAGGTGCAATAAATAAATTAAAGAGAGAGCATGTCACTGTCACAAGACCAAAGCCTAACACAAGGTACCTGCTGGAAACACACATCAACAAACAGCATATACTCTCTCTCTCTCTCTCTACCCATCTTTGCTTTTTCAGCGAATACCATCATCATCATCTCTCTCTCTCTCTAGAAATAATGAAAACCTACAATTTTTTTTTTTCTCTTCCTGTTCCTATATCTCTCTACTCTATGTCCACATTGGTATCTATATTCAGCAGAAAGAGAGGAAAAACAAGAATAACTCCACCCAACTCTCACTCTCTTTCTAATGGCACAGCTGGACCAAAATTTATGTAGAAGAAAGAAAAACGAAAAGATTCAAGTTTTAGAGAGGGATAGACCAAA
Source organism: Fraxinus quadrangulata (assembly GCA_903798255.1). Taxonomy (NCBI): domain Eukaryota; kingdom Viridiplantae; phylum Streptophyta; class Magnoliopsida; order Lamiales; family Oleaceae; genus Fraxinus; species Fraxinus quadrangulata. Next base: position 34,637 of record CAIGRB010083279.1, on the reverse strand, counting down.
CCCCACCTCACACACAACCAAAAAAAAAAAAAAGCAGGATTGGTTGCCACAAATGCCCTTCTGCAAGCCTTCAAAAATCCCCATCTTCATCGTCAACTTCACTGTCTTGTAAAGAAACAATGTTTTTATTATTTTTGCCACAATTCATGTGGGCTTTTTGGGCCTTTAATTCGTTGTCTTGGTCAGAGTTTTTTCACAGAGAAAACAGGAAAGCAAACAAGGAACCTTCCCACTTCCTCTATATTTTTCCTCTCTCTGTCCTTTCTTTCTGTTGTATTTATCTTTACAATCCTTTCTTTATTTCTTCTCCACCGCTCTTCCATATTCATCCTTATCGCCTTATTAATTTCCTTTTATACAAGATTCAGAGTTCTTGTGAGAACGGCTTTTTGTATTCTGTGATCTGATGATGCCGTCTAAGAAGATGAAAGGGGTTTCTTTGGATTCAACGCCATCTTATATTGTTGGTCAGAATGAGGATGATAAGGCCAGGTTGAAGCATCAGAGTCTCTTGCAAGACTATCAGGAGCTACAAAAGGTTTCTTGGTTAAGATCTGAAGTTTTCTCTGATCATTGGTTTCTTGGCTTTTTTATGACTGTTCTGGGTTGATTTTTGATGATTTTACTGTTGTTTAGTAATGTTTTCTGGGGGCTTTCTAATTTTTGTTCAACCTATTGCTTATCGATTTTCCTCACGATGTTTCTTGGAATTTTATAATTTCTTAATTTGTATTTGTTCTATCTTTTTCTGTTGAAAACATATCTTGATCTTTTCTTGCAAGATCTTCTCTTTCTCGGTGAAGGTCATTGTGATTTGCCGAGTAATTCTCACTGTCTTCTTGTATAATTTAGGTTTTCAAATCATAATCTGGTTTTATTTGTATTTTTGATATTATATATTTCATGAATTAGGAGGTTCTCAGTCAACTATTAAGGTCTCTCCCAGTATATGGATTTTGATGCTAGATCTACATATTTTCCCCCCTAATAACATTCTTGTATGTTTGTAATTCTTCTTCTAATATATTGGTACTTTTCCCTGATAAGATCATGCCTTCTTTACTTGGCTATTCGATACGCCTATTTGTATTAATATTTGATACTTGTCTGCTGTATTATAGTCCTCTTCAGTTACTGGCAAGCTAGTTAACAATCAAAATTGTTTTTCAGGAATCCAATGAGATGAGAAACAAACTGCAGAATGCGAAACAGAGGAGGCAGATACTGGCAGCTGAAGTTCGGTATGCAATTTTATGTGTTATGAAGATGTGTTTACTAATGATTTACAGTCATTAATTGTTGTAGATTCACAAATGTTACTCCATCCGTCTCATTTATACATGCTGACTTTCCTTCTTCTCCCGATCCTGTTTCTTTATTGAGAAAGTATTTGTTTTGTTTGTTTACTAATATACCCTTGTTTAATTTGCCTAGTTATAACCAATTCTCCCATTTAATATTGAAATTGTACAGATTTTAATTTACCTATTTCTCGGAATCATCCAATTCCCACCATTATTTTTAAACTACTAATAGTTGTTGATAATTAAATAAGGGTAAATTAGGAAAATTGTTTGTAAAAATTGCTTTTTCAATAACATTAAAAGAAATTTCTTAATCTGTGTGAAACAAAATCAGCCTATATAAATGGGAAGGAGGGAGTAGTTTATTTTCCAAAACATCGATGCTATATTCGTGTGAAAACTATAATTGGATCAATCTCTGGTGCTTCTTATAGCTGGTAGTTTTCCTGCCTATTTGGATTTGGGAGGAATTGGATTTGGGAGGAATTGTGGTTTTATTTTATATGGCAAAAATTATGGTAAAGTAATGCTTGCTTATACTTGTGCATGAACGAAATGTTTTTTTTTTTTTTTTTGGGTGGTGTAGTAATGCTTGCATATATTTGTGCAGTTGGTCACTTCATGTTGTTCTAATGATTAGTAGCTAATTGGGCTCATTATTTCTTAGATTTTTGCGGAAGAGACACAAGTATCTTCTTGAAACGAAGTTTTTGAATTCATCACTAGAACAGCAACTTGTACAACCACCACCATATGCAGTAAACCATATTACAAAGAAAAAGAAGGATCAAATGTTCAGCAGAAAAGTTACCACTCTGAATAAAATTCCCCAAGTTCCAGACTCCAAACCTAAGAGGAAACAGATTGGAAAAGAAGCTGCTGCTCGTTCTGCATTACCAGTTATTAATATTGGGCGTAAGCAAAAATCACATGGTAGAAAACAAGATTCTCAATGCGCTTTAAATCCAAATTCTGATATGAACAAGAGAGGAAGGATAAATATTCGAAAAGAAACTTTAATGCAAAACAAGTCACTGGTCATTGATTTGAATGAGGGGGAAAGAATATGTGGTGTAAATGATACTGGTCTGAGGAACTCAGTTGCAGCGTTTGATTTGAACCAGGACAGTAGTGGGAAAGAAGCTCGTTTGTCATGTCGAGCTCCAATCTTCGACTTAAATGAAATTTCGGTAGGCTCCTGAATTCATCTTGTTATAAACTACAAATTTTCAATTATTGTGTTGTAACAGTTTGTTCTTCAACAGACAGGGGATGAAGATTTTCAGAGTAATTATGAATCCTTAAAGCTAGATGATGCAAGGAAAGGTTTGATTAGAGGTTTACATGATGAACAGCATAATGACTTGAAATTATCAGCGTGTAGGAATGCGGGGGAGGGTTCGACCCGGGTCGGTAAGCGGAAAATTTCATGGCAGGACCCAGTTGCATTGAGAGTTTGAGTTTCAAGGCTCGACCAATGGACATTTGGGAGGCTGATGAGCTTTCGATACTTCTCCAAGTCGATTGCCACTTGCCAGTTTTTTTATTGCATCTTGTCTGTAGTTTTAATGTAATTCCTTATGTAGAGCAATACGTAGTTCTTTATATTCAGCATACTTGACATGTTGGAAACAATTGACATATATATATATAGTTTAGCATATTTGCCTCATTGAACTAGTTATCTTTTCGGCCCTTGGCAGTGGGAGAAAAACATGAAAATGGAATCATAGCATACCTTGTCTTGACACGTAGTTGGAATCCAGTCATTATTTTGCATTGGATTTTGCCTTGGAGAAAAGTGCCTACTTCATATGAAAAATGCCTGCGATATGTGAGAGGGATGCAAGAGCTTCGGTGTAATTAGGCCTCGGTGTTTTTATTGTCTTTGTAAGTCTGCATCGGTTGAACCAAGTTAATAAAGCTGCAATAGTGATTTTTTAGGCCATATTACTTTGCAACTGGAAATTTCTTGGTGAATAGTTGCAGGTTGAAGTGGAAAGCAGCCTTGCTCTAATCGCCATGGGACAATTATTGTTACAAATGGGCTACAGCATAAATTTTACATTCTTATTACTTGTTCTTTTTTTTTTTTTTTTTAGTAGATCTTACTTTCCTTCCTTATCCTATTCTGAAACTAAAACACAACCTTTCGCTTTCTTCTTTACTTTCGTTTCGTCCCTACTAATCTCAACCTGATGAAGCCAATCCTAACATGAACACACAAGCACATGACTAAGAGGGAGAAGGGCGTCCCACGATGAGGGATAGCTAAACTGTAAAACAATAAAGCGAGGCAAAATGGTAAAGTTCGATGGATATAGTGAAATATTTTAGCAAAAATATAAGCACTAGAGTTGCAAAATTTACACCAAAAATTTTAAGAATCCAATACCTGTGATCACACAATTGCCAACTTGATTAAATCATTTCAACAAGAATAGTCATATTCTCTAGAAGTCTTACAGAAATTAAATTTTTAAATAAGTGGACGTCCTATGAAACACACTACTGATTACCAGAAAATTGACCACTCAAACTTGGGGGGAGATGGAACCAAGGAAAACTAGTTTTTCAATCCACGTGATCTAACAGCTCAACTTAAGAATCAAAATATCCCATCAACTTACGCCTCGAATTCATCATCGAGCTGTTTATGGTCTGGCTTGACTGCATTAATGGCCTCGCTAAATTCTGGCTCAGCTGCATCATCGGCCTTGTTATCTTCTGGCTTGGCTGCAACCACGGCCTCACTGAATTCCGGCTTGACTACATTATCAGCCTCGTTACCATCTGGCTTGGCTGCATCCATTGCCACGTTATATTCTGTCTGGACTGCATCATCGGCCTCGTTATCATCTGGCTTGGCTGCATTCATGGCCTCAGTATATTCTGCCTGGACTGGATCATTGTCTTTGTTATTTACTGGCTTGGTTGCATCAATAGTCATATTATATTCTTGCTCGACAACATCACTGTTCTCGATATCATCTGCCTTGGCTGCACTCATGGCCCCTTCACCTTCGGGCTTGGCTGCTTCCATGGCCTTGTGATCTTCTGAACTGGCTATATCAATGGTCTTGTGATTCTCTGAGCTATCTTCTGAATTGGCTATATCCACGGCCTTGCCTACATTTTCCATTGTTGTGTTCTTTCCATCACCAGCAACCCATTCTGAATCATTAACTCGTACTCTAGCCTTCTTCAGGTTGGACTGGTCAGCTCCATTTTGATCAAATTCCTGGAGTCGTTTCACATGTTTCTTCCCTTTCTTATGAGCGTTCATGACACTTCGAGAGAAGGCTCCTACCTGGCACATTTCACACCAAAATTTATAATTTTTTTTCTTGCTGTTTCCATCCTTCTGCATTTCTTGAACTTCCAATTGGTGATTCTTTAAGTTGTCAAGTTTTCGGTTTTCCTGCAATAGTGGCATATTATTTTTCTCTAAGCTCATCTCCCCCATCTTATTGAGGTGCATAGATTGAGTTGCAGATTTCACTCCCTCTGAACCTAGATTTTTAGTTCCTCCAACCGTTACTGGCATGGCAACTTTCTTCGGAAAAAGACCAATGTTATAGTTTTTGCCAGCCCTCTGAGCTTTCAATGCAGCCTCTTTGGACTTGTGTTTCTTTCCCTGCACGTGGTCCTTTAGGGCTCGCTCGCTAGTGGCACTAACCTGACAGAGAGCACAACTCCACTCTTCTTTAGCTTTCTTCCTTGAGACAGCAGCTGATGGAAGCTCACCATCATCTACTACAGATGATGTTGCAGCCTTTCTCTTCTCTCTAAGTATACATTCATGGGGTTTGGCCTACAAAACTCAAAAAAGTCCACCATGTGAGTGAAAATACCAAAAGCAGCCCTGCCCCGCCCCGCCCCGCCCCGCACACCCAATTCCTAACCAAACGCGATGAGAAGGGGAACAAACAGAACAAATAAAAAAATATCTTACCGCTAGAGGTAATAATTCTCCTGAAGAAGTATGGAGTTTATCGCATAACAGTAACCAAGGATAGCATGCAGAAAGCTAAAGATAGGAGAGATGAAAATAAGGATTTTTTTGTTGAAGGTGGATGGCTACCACTGTGTTACCTATTATTATCATGATAAAAGTAGGAAAAATGGAGTACAAACAACAGAAATTTGTGCATACACAAGTTCATATAGGACACACTGTATAAGAATTGTTGGCATGTTTGAAAGACGCGATAGAAATAAAAAACATGCTGGGTGTTTATAATTCAGACTGCAGACACAGCTTTCAGTACTACATAGAATCCAGCAGCTTAATAAACTCACCACTTCAATTTATGTTGTCCTTATTCAGAACTCAGTTTTATCAAACACCCCCTTAGACAATATCTTCCAAATAAAAAATTTCTATTGCATATTGTGCATTATTAATAACTAACTAGCCAGTTCCACAATATACAAAACAAATTGAAAGGTGTTAGAATTTTGGCAGTTAAAACATTTGATACGCCAAAGAAAATTTTCAAGTTCCACTAATGCATACAAACTTGCCAATGACAGCAAATAAAAAAATAGTGAACTACAATAAGGTGATGACACCATAAAGAATTGTTTGGCTTTCAGTTTCCGAACTCATATTCTTCTAATGATAATTCTAAAGGATTAAAAAGTTGAAGGCTAATTCTAGAGGACCTACGACTTCAGACATTGATTAGGCAACAAAAATAAACTTATCTTGTTAAATCAGTTGTGTATTATTTAATGATTTTGAGATGATTACTCTATCCTTTCAATTAAAGAGACGTTCTCGGAAAATTTAGTTGTCTATAATCAGTTTGGTCTTTGGAGTATAATATCTTCAAAAGGAAAAGATTTATGATTATTTACAGACTAAACATAGTAAGCTATAACTATTCTGGATTAATGACCATAAACACTTTTACAAAAGCCTTCATCCACACGCAGATTGTAATAAAATAGAAACTCAACACTCTTTTACATTACGCTTACTCTATTTAGTCTCAAAAAATTCTTTTTCTTTTCATGGGTGGAGAATTGAAAGTAAAACAATTTCATCGTACTCGAGGCCACCAAATTCAAGTCACGCATACAAGAAAAAACACCTGGAGTGGGAACAAGGAACAAGTACTAACCAGCAAAATTACTTTCTCTTTATCTATCCCCCTCTCTGAAACAGACTTAACTTCCGAAATTCTCGGTTCCATAATACATCTTTGAAATGGCAGGGTCTCAATATCTCCATTCTCATGCCTTATATTCAGCCTCTCCTTCTCCTCGTGTGGCATTGCAACCCTCTCCTCTAGAGACCTTCCCTCACTTCTCATCCCCAAAGGTGGAAACCTAATTGTTGAGTTATACCCAACTCCTGATGATGGGCCAAATGGAAATCCATCCTCGCTCCTTCGCTGAGCCAATTCTCTCTCCATCATCAGCTCCCTCCTCACCTCAGCTTCCAATACACGCCTCCTTGCAATTTCCGATATTATCATCTCCTCCCTAATACGTTGCTTTTCAATCTCTCTCTGAATTGATTCATGCAAGTCGTGATATTGAAGCAGAGGATGATGGTGCGGCTGAGGGTGAGCATGGGAATGAGGTTGAAGTTGACTATGGTCTTGCAAGTACTCACGATGGCGCGGCTGAGGGTGAGCATGGGATTGAGGTTGAAGTTGACTAAGGTCTTGCAAGTACTCACAATGAAAATGCCCTACGTATGAGCCCATATAGCCAGCTGAAACAACAGAAAGTAAAATCAGAAAAACCCAAGATAAAAAATAATCCAAACTTGATCGATAGACAGGGAAAAAACAATAATTAAGTAAATATGGGAACTTTATCTTTCCAACATAAATACACAGAATGAGATTCTTTCTTTTCTAGTTCTCTTTCACAAAAACTTTATGCATAGCTTTGTTCAAATTTCGTTAGTGGAAAGTAAGTTTGTATGTCATAAAGAAACAGCAGTTCATCTACATCTTATCTATAAAATTTTATCACGCGTTTTAAACCCACGCTTGCACAATATTTTACTTTGCAACTGAAATAGGGAAAATAAAAGAGAATAAAACTCAATGAAACATAAAAATATCAAAAGGTAGCAGCAGATCAGAAAAATTGAAGAATCTAAAATAAATCAAATTCATCTCTATTTCCCGATGAGAAAAAAAACTACTAAATTTATAAATAACCCAAACTTGATCTCTGTATATCACTGTGTACCTTGTGACAGTGAAAAAGATGCAGAAAAAATTAGCCGAAGAAAAAAAAAGGTGAATTGTTTATGACACAAAAAAATTGCACTCAGTTAAAATCCACAATGCGGCTTAAATTCCATTCATATCCAAACACGTTTTACTTGCATGCATATATGTACAGAAGAAGAACTTGAAAATTCAAAGAGTAAAAGATTAAAAATTCACATACCTCGAAGAGCTTGTTCTGGAAAATAATTGTAACCCGAAGATTGATTTGAGGCTTTTTGATCAGTCGATCGATTCTTGTACTCCATTCAAGATTATTGAAGTATTTCTATGAGGATATAAGATTATTAGTGTTGTTTCGGTAGGGATTTCAAATTTTTAGGGTTCTGCAATTGGTCTCGTTTTTCCGAGTGGAGACAAGAGTTTCAATTCGAGTACAGGGGTCAGTGTAAGAACGTGACGCTCCATTATTCGTCGTGCGGCACGTGAGAGAGTACACTGTTCTTTGGAGTGTAATTTCTTTTTTTAATGAATTTCAAGTCCATTGAAGAGGAGATGAATCGAGTTCGGGTCGTGATAAGACTGTGTTTCTTAGCATTTGAACCATGTCTTAATCTCAAATTTGCCTTTCTATATTTATAATCGAGTAAAATCGGAACTAATTACACTTAAAAATGAAAGAATAAGGACAAAAAATCAATCACAAGAAGTTGTGATACAGTACAAGAGTAATTATATTTACAATTGTATTATATGCATATCCCAACTTACAAATTGATATACATATATATGATATGGTAAGGCGTGATTGAATCAGAAAAATTTCAATCAAATAATAATAATAAAATTTCGTCACTTTCTTTTTGACATTTTATCTATTTGTAAAACTTTCTATAACCCCTGATTACACCACATTCTGTTGCCCAAGCCGACAAGGTTGCTGGAGGACTACCCCCTCTTCGCGCGCCTATGAGATCCTCGGGATTTGTCTCCTCGGGTTTGTCCACCCGATGAGGTAAGCTATACAACGAGAATTTTTCATGAACAAAAATGAGATTCTGCTGCTCACACACCGCTCCGTCCAGAACGCGCCCTGCAAAGTGAGTCCTACCCCTACCCAAACCCCCATAAAACACTAGATTACCTAAACCACGACTTCCAATTGTACTAGGACTCCCAGGAATCTCCAAGTCACAGTCCTACTAGGAGTTCATTAGGACTCCTAGGAATCTCAAGGTGACAATCCTACTAGGAGTCCACCGCCTACCTCTATAAATACATCATGATCATTCACTATCAAGGTAATTTTTTAACACAATACACAGCACATATATTCTTTCAAATTCTCTCTCTGACTTAAGTATCGGAGGGGCGACGAGGACACACCTCGACGCCTTTATTTTAGGTACTGGAAGGTCTCATTCGTGCTCATTCTCAGTCGTCAGGTTCGAAAATCAACAGGTACGATTTTTTGTAGCATCAACCCCCTTTTGTATAAGTAGAATTATTTTTATATTTATCAATAGTAGAGAACTCGAGATATATCACAAGTTAAGTGGCAGAGTCTCTTGCTTCGTTGTTCAATATATTAAAGTGCACCAAAATTCCATTTGATGAATCGGGGGATTAATTACCATCTAACCGGTGATGCATATTTGTTAATGATAAATATTATTATTCAAGTACAACTAGATATAGCTTCCGTTTGACCCTCATTATTTGGTATTATAATTTATGGAAGTATTTTTTTGAATAATGTAAGATTGAAAAAGAAAAAAAAATCGATTTACGTGTATTATTATTTTATGAAAGATTGTAGTATTGAAAATAAGAAAGATAAAAATTATAACGTGAATTAATGAGGTCAAAAGGATTGTGTGGGGTCACAAAATTTTCTAGAACTAAATTTACCTCTTCATGCTAATAGTCGATGTAAACTGGAACTATGTGCACTTAAAATGGAAAGATAGGGACAAAAATTCAAAAAGAAAAAGTTGAAAACATAAGTACGATGGATATAGTTGGAACTTGGCCTCCTAAATTAGCAATGGTAATATTCCTCTCATTAATTGGACAAATAGTATAGATATAATTATAAAGTTGTACCGAATAAAGAGATATTTAATTGATGAAAAATGATTGAACTCTAAAAGAGAGCTTTAAATCAAAAATATGGCATAAAGATATAGACATGCTCATATGTAATAAAATGTCAAATTAATATGAAGATCGTACGTGTTTTAATACTATTTTATAAATGATATTTTACGACCAGCGACGCATCGACCTCTCGGATTTTAATTTATTTTCTATTTGCTAGAGATGCTAAATAGGCCGATGTCGGAGTGGAGCAACACATCGACCTCTCGAGTTTTAATTTATTTTCTATTTGCTAGAGATACTGAATAGGTTGGGGGTGCGGGGGTATATAAGGATATTTTCTTGTACATACTCTAAAGTCTTGTGTCGAGTATAACCACGTTAAATTTTTGTGTTGATTTTTCTCTTTCACTTTTCTATTATTGCGTATAAAATCCAACGTATGATTTTTCATCCTTGCTAAGAATGTTCATATTAACTGTTGATGTACAAAATGTTCAACTTCATTTTAATGTCAAGTATCTCAAAATTTAATCAATAAGCTTTGAGCAACAGTTAAGTCATTAGTAACGGGGCCTATTCTTTCAATTGTGTAATTTGTCTCGCTCGACTCAGCCCGATGCTTGCCATCGCCTTATATTTCTCCTCTCGAGATAGGCTTTACCTTATCTCGTTGGCTTCAGTTCTACTCGATTCGAACTTTATGCAATTTTAGTCTAGAATTCTGATGCAGAACGATCTATTTATTTTGTGAATTGCTCTATTTGTTTTCCTTAATGTGAAATATTAGTGTTTAATGGGCGTGGACGTGATTCAGTTTCATAGTGATGCCCCTTTGAATTTTGTATCAATTTATTCGGCTTTATATAAAAGACAACAAAAACATAACAAAACCATCAATCAATCAAATTGGTGAAGCTTTCAGTGATTTCTGCAGTCTTTGGAAAATCAAGGCACGCGCATTTATGGCATTTTTTCTAGGAGGTTTTTAACTTATAAGGAGTCGGCGATGAAAATGGGAAACAAAAGCTGACACACATTATACTCATTCTATTTTTGAAAATAAAGTGGATGAACGTACTCGACAAATTAAAATATTTATTTATAAAAATAGAATGAGTATAATGTTAATGAGCAAGAGTGAGAGACGATCTCCCTACCAAGCATATGTCTAAGTTACTCCTCAGTTTAAACCTACAAAAGTCAATAAGATTGTGCAATTATCAATCTAAGGACTTGTTCGGTATTGATTAAAAGTCAATTAAAATTGAAAATATAGTCGTTTTTTGTCTCACTCGTTTAATAAAAGTCAACAATAACGACTAATTTTTCAATTTTAATCCGATTTTAATATCTACCAAACACACCCTAAGTTTTCAGATAGTCGAGAGTTTTCATAAAGCTTCTTCAATGTTTTCGAATTTTATTAAAAATTGAAAAAAGGCGAGGAAACTTTTCGAAGCTTCGAACACATCTATGAAGAGTATGTTTGTGTCAAGAGAATTTCATCCAGAAAACAAGAGATTTGAGAGAAATATCTTATTTGATTGAATGAACAAACTGATTTGTAAATAGCCTTGCAAAATAACTGAAAGTAAAGAAATGCAGCCCACGTTTAACCAACCTAAAGATGAATTAAATAACTAAGAAATGATCAAATGGCATTACATCCCTTAAAAATAGGGAAAATAAAACAGAACAAATAATAAACCAATCAATAAACAAAATACAAATAACTTCAACCTTCTCCTTTAAACTGAATGCTACATTACACTTGGACCTGAGCAAACACCCACCAAGTCATGTATATTCAAGAATGCTTCAAGTTTCAAATGTTTAGTCATTATATTTGCAACTTTTTCTTGAGTATGACAATAAACCAACTTCACAATTCCATCTTTTGTGAGCTCGTAAAGAAAATGAAAATGTTTAGAGCTGGAATTTTTAGCTAGAAGGGGAACTCAGCGTCGTCGGTGCTACAACTTGATGATACTAGTGGCCTGCATCGCTTGAAGCAGTGAGATTTGAATCCGAGTCACCCAACTAAAATTTAATAATTTAGAATTTAATTTCAAATTTTTTTTTTTTTTTTTCAGCGGGGCAATTGCTTCACACTGGTTCAAATGTAGTAAGATTATGGCTGAGCTGTTGATAAATTCAATCACTCAAAGTGAAGTAGACATGTATTGCTCTTTGCAGCTATAGCAATTGTGCAACACATAAAAATGTGAAAAGGAACTGAAGTCCTTGGTGATTTCTTAGTTATGATTTGGAATAATAATATAGAGTTAGAATTTATTGTGTCAAATAATATCAAACTCCTAAAATCAACTTATAAATAAAAATTAATAAGTTGATTTTAGGAGTTTGATNCAGATATTATATCTTACGTCAGACTATGTCCTGGACCACCCTCACCGGTCCCTCAGCAATGGACGGAAGTAAATCACGGTATATACCCAAGTTGACAACGGTTCGTGCACTCTTTATATTCTTCACCTCAAGGGAGCCTTTCTCCATGAATATTATATCACCAAGCTGCTACACCCATAAACGAGTATTATATTACTCAACTACTCCATCCAGGATTCAAACTCCCCACTATGGAGTTGCAAGCCCAGCAATGCCCGTCCTTTGCCAACTTGGATGTGCCCAGGGGGCAGAAGTGACCCAATTTTGCTTGGACTTATGATGGATAAGTACTGCTTCGAATTTAGAAATAATATTAGGCCCCGTTTGATTGCTACATTTTTCATGGAAAATGTCACATTTGAGGGAAACGAATTTCACTTTGACAATTTGATTGCAACGTGAAAATGGAAATAGAATTCCAAGGTACAACCACTTTAAACTGTATTTTCTTTATTTTTATGAAAAATGAATTTCTATGAGTTTGGTAGATTTTTATTTTTCAACTAACATAGAATTGGAATTTCTTTCCATCTATACATATCAAACGGACCCTTAATAGTAATTATATTCACACGATTTTTATTAATTGCATCATATATAATTGTAATGAAAGTTCTTAATTTTTACTCATTTTTCACTTATATCCCCAATTTTTTCTCCGTATTTTTATTTTCAACCTTCTGTTAATTAGCAAATTTCGTTCGTAATGACAACAAAAAATAAATTAGGAGGGATTAAAAAGATTTATTTACCTTTGGTGTTTTAAATAAGCATTTAAATTAAACAAATCTCGTTAATGAAATATTTGGACAAGAAAAATGTATTAATTAATTGAATTTTAGGCGCCAGCTCACACACAGTTGACATCATTCAATTTCACACCCGACTTATCCAAAGTCCAAACAGATTACAAGTCTCACTCTCTCTAGGATTAAAATCGCAGAGAGAAAAAAATCGGATCGGAAATCGGAAAAGATGGCATCAGGATGCGCAATTCTCTGCGAAATTATACTCGCAATTCTCCTCCCTCCTCTCGGAGTTTGCCTCCGTCACGGCTGCTGCTCTGTAAGCTCCGTTCTTAGATACATACTTACTCATTTAATGATTGTGTTACGAAGTGTGTGTATTTTGTTTTTATAGGTGGAGTTTTTCATATGCTTGGTGTTGACTATCCTAGGTTACATTCCTGGGATCATTTATGCTCTCTACGCAATCGTTTTCGTTGACCGCGATCGGTTCCGTGATGATTACTATGAACTTGCTTAGTACTAGATTCACTACTGTTCTCCATCTCCTCATTTATTTGTGGCAGATGTGTAATTTGTACTGTGTGATTAATTTTATGATAATTGTCAGTTCGAGTTTTACGACGTTTGTTATAAGAAATTTATGACGATTTGGGTTCTGAAAAAATGAAAATTGTATCCACTCAATCAAGTTGCTCGTGTTAGGTATAAAAACCATTGATCTTGAGCCCTAGTGTTATGTTTTATTTGTTTTTTGTCTAACTGGCAGTTGACTCTTTCTTCAATACATTATCTGCAGAAATTCTTTTGTGTTTCAAAGAAAATATATAGACTATTGTAATAAGTATTCAGTAAAAAAGCCAATTCTCTACTTGGTTAACTGACGAAAGGATGAGAATACGATGACCAATTAATTTAAACTAAGCGCGCGTAAGAATTGCATGATATGTAATGTGGGGGCAACGAAGTGCATAAAAAGATACGAGCATGAATAGCTATGTGGATCTGATCTTTTGTTTCTTTTCTTTTATCGTGTTTCAAGTTTGATTATGTTTGGTGTGATTTTTGAGTTTTATGTTTAGCAGGATCAAATATTGGTCCTTTTTATTTATTTTGGCTGCACGATCATCTACAGTGCTTACAAATAACACTCTAAAGACGGGCTACTGTAAGTTGTCTACGTTATTTTATTGCGGAGGCTTTTTAATTTTGCAACCCCTATTAATTTTTCATTTAGTCTCTTTTATTGGTATATAGATATGTTATGCATAAATGCATTACAGAATGTATGAATGCTGATTGTTGTGAGTTGGGTTTGATAGGAATAAATTCTTGTTCATGAAGTGCTAACTTTTATTACTAATCTTGTACACCTTATCATTAAGCTGAGGTGAAAACATGCTTCTATGCACCTGTGATTGTGTGTACGTCATAAAATGTGGAACCAATCAGATTTTGTGGTTTAAAATTGGAAGATTTAATTCTTAAAAGGCCAAGTATAAACCGTATATGTTGTGCAAGGATCCTTGGCTCCTTTTAATCTATCTTAAATTATTTAATGGATCTATACTTTTGGAGAGTGATTGCCATATATCTTCATCAAAGTAGTCTGAGAATGCCTACTTATCATTGTAAGATGAATCCATGCCTATAGGTTAATGAGTATTTAGGTGATCATGGTAACGTTGAAGAGGTTTCAAGATGAGTTTGATAATAATAATAATAATAATAATAATAATAATAATAATAATAATAATAATGCATCTAAGTTGTCTAGTTATAACAATCTGGATCTCGACATGTTTTCTTTACAGAAGCAATAGTTCTACTACATGGGAATTTCAAATTAAACAAGACTGTCTTGGAATGGTTAAACAAGATGGTGATTGTGTTTGGCTATAGGAATGTAGAAATTTGGTTGATGTGATTACTGGGAAGAGTAATCCTTAATTATGGTAAGCTAAAGTTGGCTACTAGAACAAGGTGTTGATATTTAGCACTAGAAAGTATTGATTGTATGTTGAGTTTAAACACAACAAGAAATGATGTTATTAACAAAAATTGGACAGTTTATATCACTTGATTTCAGCAAACACCACTTTACATCACTTTGGTTTTTCTCTCACACACCACTCAACCACTCCAGCACTTTCTTCTCACTCTCTTGCTGTTTCTTTCTTTTTCACACACAATACAGCAAGATACATGTATATATAGGTGTTAAGGTCGGTTATGGACCCTTCTAGTATGGCGTTGGCTGCAATTCCAAAAATTTCCATGAATGGCGGTGGGCAGCCTTTCCAAATTTTCTCCGGAGTTTTCTAAGCATGCTTATGGATTAAGGAATTTGATCGGGCAGGAAATCATCACCAATTTTCTAGAGAATTCTTGGAGATGTAATGACTTTCATTGTATGCCCTTAAATGCAACTGTTAGCCATATAATAGCTGCTGTTTGGGCGCTGGAGAGGGGATTCTTTGATTGATCTTCTGTTGCATGTATGCCTTCCTCTTGCCCTCCAGATCTTGAGAACTGTGGCTAGCTAAGAGCATCTCGAGTGCAACAATATGAATTGTTGTATATGTGACAAGCAAAATGGGAATGGAAAGAAGAGCGTCTCCAATAGGGATGTGGATTGCACTAATTGTTGGCCACATGTACAAGAGAGAGTATGTAGAAAAAGAGTGATGATAAATTATAAGAAAATTAAAATGACATCCTCCAATGAGGATAAATTATAAAAAATTAAGTGGAGATTGTCTAGCATACCTATGTAGATGGTGTGTCTACATCCTTGACCCTTTTTTTTTTTCCTTTTTTTTGTTTGTTATGTAAGGATATCGGGGGTGATGTGACACATTTTTTGGTGCAATCCATAGCTCATTGCAGATGCTCTAAACTTTTGGTACGGCATTTGTAAAATTTATTGTCAGTAGTAGATTTGAGGCTCTTGATTCTTGCATCCCCTCCTTTCAAGTAAGGGCTATTTCCAGCTCATTTTTCTTGGAATTGTGAATAATATAACGCCCCATTTTCATGCTTTAGAAGATGTCTTAATGAGCTTGCAACTAAGTTCTCATAACATATTGCGTTCTTCCTCTGTTCCTGCACTCTGCAATTGTATCTACATGTCCATCTACATCTAAATTCTCCTGCTCTTCTTTCTTTTGTTTGAGATGAACAAGGACCATAATATTGTGTTGAACAGAGTAGCAACTTAACCCTATAGAAGCTCCTCTTACCAAATTAGTGTTTTATGAGTGATGTCCGATGAGGTCGAAATCTAGTTTTCCCTCCTTACTCAAATCGAACAAGCCATATCCTTGCTGAATCTTTACCCCAAAGCTTACACGCGTAGGTGGAACTAGAATTGTAATTTAGAGTTATGCTGGAAATGGACTTTTGGGGTGGACTAAGTTCTTTCTAGCCAATTTTAAGGAGTAAATTACAGTAAACAGGTTCCTTTTCGATATCCCACCCAATGCCAACGAAAAGAGAGAAAATGTCACGAAATATTGGCACTATACAGGGCCATATGGCCTTATACAAGTAGCACCGCCCAAATATCTTACATGTTTCTCAAATCTCAACTTGTAAAGTTAAGAAGTCAAATAGTAATTTGCTTGCTTTCATTTGTCATCACAAGCCATAAAGTTGAAATGCGCTTGTTTTTTAAAGTGTATAATTTTTTATAAGTTAGTTCAACTTTACTTTTTAATACATTTTGTAGAATTTACAAATTTTTATCTACTTTTTAATCATACATTTCTTTGAACCAACTAGTAATTATAAAACATTGACAAAACATGCACTAATGAACCCTATTGTTCGCTATCCTAAGAATAGGCAATTCAGTGCATGTTGAGTATGGCTACCTTGTCGTGATTTTACTTCAGTCATTTATATTAAAATTTTATTTTGGAAAAGGGGAAAATACTGTTTCTGCAGGTTTATGGTAAGAACTTGGAAATGTCACGCTCCGGCCCAAGTAGCTCGTTGAACAAATTGAGTTCAATTAAAGACGTGTGTGGGAAAGCAAACACGTCTCTCTTTGAACCAATCATCATTGTTCTCTCTCTAAACGTACAAATTTGATCACGCACCGTCTCTACACAACCCTGCTGCAATTCTTGGTATACAATAATGGAGTTCAATTATCGAGCAATTGGTGAACAATCTTCTCCTCACAGTTACTTCTCAGAACAAGCCTTCCGAGGTTTTATTCAATTTCAGATAATTTAATATTCGCGTAAAAAAATTACAGTTTAGTTCTCGAAATTGGAATTAATATTTTGATTTTCATGTTTTATATTTCATACTGTTTTCTTTTTTAAACTATCTGCAATTTTGGTTGTTCCAGCTGGATATTTGGGACCGCCTGGCAACGATTTTCGGAAGCGAAGAGAATTGCGTGAAGCGATTCTGATAGAGATAGAGAGAGAGAGGATCAGACAAGATATTATCGCTATAGAGATAGCTAGAAAACGCTCGGTGGAAGAGGAATTGAGGAGAGGGCCAAATGGCGATGGAGAGAGATCAATTGGCTTTGCAAATCATTCGCACGGATCACCGGCGGAGGAGAGAACCGGAATGTCACTGGAGAAGTGGTTGGGGATTAGGGCGGCAACCAGGCAAGAAACGGCACCGTTTCATTACAGGTAATATTGAAAATTATGAAGATATTCATGGCATGTTTGGTTGCATGGATCTCTCTTTGGTGTCTCTGATTGACTGATTTTGTAATGCTTTTAAGTGAAGTGGGTTCTACAACAATAATGGTGCTACTCTTTTCCATTTGCATATTGGACTACAATTTCAGAATCCTTATCGATGTGTTTGTTATGAAAATTATGCTAAGTGTACATTTCATAGTATACTCTTTTGTTGATAGTGTAGGAATTCAAAAATTGTTGGGAGAGAAAGTGTGTGTTTTTTTTAAAAAACTTCTCAATCATTTATCGACACGTGACACAATATAAAAAAAATGATATCAAATAAGATGTACATGTAGCATGATTGTTGTTATGAATCTTACGATAGCAAAAAAGTGTCGGTTATTAAAAAATTTGGGAAGATTTAGCCTGTTTGGTGGCCTTTAATTGTAAAAAATTATGTTTTTTGAATAGTATTTTTTCAAAAATATGTGGTTAAAAAAGTAGAAACAAGTTTTTTATTTATATGTAAAATATTTTATTGTGTGATACGTGGTTGAAAATGAATATGAGAAATAAATTAAAGTAAATTAAAGGTCACAAAACATGAGCTTATGTAGAAACACTTGGGGCGTGCTTGGGAATTTCGTCGCACCGATTATGAGCATTTTTCAAAGTACTAATTTTGAGTGATTTTAGTAGTGATTGATTTTGAGTTGTTTTAGAAGTGGTTGATTTTGAGTGGTTTTACGTCTATGCCCTATGTCGGCTACAAAGTTTTTAGATTCCATACCAAATTGAGTACAATATTCTTCGAATACTTGTTTTTTACTTGGTGAGATAGTAATATATACTAATGCATCTCTAATTTTACTCATTTGTTCACTCATATATTTCATATCATCTTACACAATTAAGCCCTCGTTTGTTGCACTTAATTTCAACAAAATGCATTATTTCTTTCAAATCATGCACTTAATTTCAACAAAATGCATTATTTCTTTCAAATCATGCACAGTGGCACCAATGAATGCCCTGTACTTCATTTGACTTTTATGTCATTTTTTAGATTTTGCCCCTCAATGAAAATTGCTACACAATGGCTAAAGCAATTTTAAGGGCAAAAATGGCATACCAAGTTAGAGCAGCTATTGTTGGACATTGACCGGCCTGCAAGTTGTCTGCCATTTCATGGTGTAACGTTCGAATTTTTTCTACTTTAGCTAAAAAAAGGTAGCCCAAACAAAGGCTAAATGAGAAACCACCGAAATCTAGATTAAGAACTCTACACAACCTATTAGTAACATATTTATTAACACTTGTATTATCAAACGTAAAATTACGAATTTTAGATTCGCAACGATATTCTTTTATAATTTGTATAATAGCATTAAATATATTATTAACATTGTGAATGAGCTCAATTATTTTAAGAGCAATTATTTTTTATACATTATTCAAAGTGAGTTTATATATTGAGCAGTTACATTATATACTCTTTTTTATTAATGTTTTCACATATATCCAATGTAAACGATATAACATTGTCATATTTTTGTAAATCATTTATTGTTTAGTTTTTTGTGCCTAATGAAATATTTAATGCAATCGGAACGAAGAGTATTTCTAATTACCCTAATGTACCTTGGTTGTAGACATTCTTACACGAACTTTGAGAAATGTTGGTTGTCTAATATGCTTAGCGGCAATTTAGCACCGACAATAAACTTCTCTATTCCTTCATGGCAATTTTTCTTTGAATAGAACCAAGTGCTTAGCGTAGAATAAATAATATCAAGAAAAGGAATACCAAATTGAAGTTGTGTTTGTGTTTGGCCAATAAGTTCATGTTTGGTCAAAATTTCATGTCGTGACGATTGAGGTGAGTAGTTTCAATTCATTTATTCCATGCCAATCTTGTTTGACAATATTTACAAACTGCTTTACATTCTTGGAGTCCGTCGACTATACGACATGTAGAAACTAATTTGAAGTGTTTCAACACTTTGTAGTTCTTTTAGATTTTCTCTTCACTCTTGCATAGGGTATTTCGAGTTTCGGTTCCGCATCTTTCGCTTCTTCATCAATATCATCTAAATCAATTGGATGACTACTTCTAAGCATATCGTCGATGCCAAAGTCTCTGAGAATGAAAATGTCATTGAGACCGAAAAACTCATTATGAAATTGAGATTGTGGTGTC
>CAIGRB010083241.1:31631-86490 GCA_903798255.1 Fraxinus quadrangulata | reverse complement strand
AAGCATTTGGAAGGAGATAAACAACTAACAAGCCAGGCACAGGCAGCCCTTCAAATTTAATGGAGTATAAATTGGCTAATGTGGCCTAATTCATGAATCATGTGAACAAGTGTAAATAATCTAAGTATCTAATCAAATTGCACCAAACATACCTCACTGCAAGCCGCAAATGAAGGTTGAAGCACAATTGCACAAGGGCCGAATCGATTTCAATTTTCACTGAAAGTTTAAAACAAAACAAGACATTACAAAATTGAAACAAGATATTAAACACACACAGTCAAACACTGAAAGTTTGAAACAAAAAATTAAAAACCATGATTGTTGATGGTTTGACAGCAAACAAGAAGAACAATGAGCGGGGTCGATTTTCACTTATCGTACCGGAATAAATCGAATATGTAAAACGGTAAAAGGCTAGCTAACAGATTGACAGAGGGCCAGACTTCGACGGACGGCGTCGGGGGTAGGCAGTAAAAGGTTTGGCCATATGGGAATAATTGACAAAGCCCAAAGGAAACTTGCTATTGTAACGACAAACATCAAGACTACGCTGCACTTATGAAACATAATAAAAAAGGGATAACCACAAGATTTACCTTGCTTCAACAATTGCTTGTACGGTTTTCTGTTTCTGAGGACTTAGCGTTTGGGAATTGTCGAATTGGAAGAAATCGTGCAAACAGCCAACAGGGTAAAGGGTTTGGGAATGGGGATTTTTAATTCTAATTCAATAGCAAATTGAGTTTTCAATTTTCAAATGGACCTTGAATAGTGGGCTATTTGGCTTGAACAAAGGAAAAACAATGGGCTAGAACCATTTTTTTTTTTCAAAACACCTGGGTTTGGACAACAGTGGGCTACAGCCCAGTGTAGCCCACTGCTCGATCCGCCCATGCCGTATATGCATATACTAATTACTTGTTTTCCTTCATGCATGTATCTATGATATTGGGAAATTCCCCAGATGATTTAGAATGACTTTTTCGATTTGGCGTAACATCTTTGAATTGGTGTAATGCCATTTTGTGTATTACAACTTTATATGAGTTCTATGTAATTGATGCATCCTGAAATTTCTTTTGAAAAATATCATATTGCGAATAACAAATGCATATTTTATCATTTAATTCTGAATTTTCAATATTGTAACCAGTTGATGAAATATTTGTTCGTTTTAAACACTACAAGTGCACGGTTCGTTAATAAGTAATAAAATGGATTTTAAGTACACGTATCGTTCGAACATAGATTGTATTGGTTTAAATTCAAATAAACTAGGCCTTAACCGAAACAATGTAAACTTGTGACTTTTCTATGACTAAATTGTAATATACTTATGAAGGTAATACCTAAATTAACTAGAATCAATGCAGATCTTGATTAATGCAAGTTTGATGAATATCTAATGATAAAAAGCGTCCTAAGATCCCTGAATCCCCTTGTATTAATCCTTTTTAATTCAAAACCTTATAATTTGACAGCACGATTCAATTATGAAGATCAATATTTCTAAATTGTTTAACAATCTCTCTCTAATAGAATTAAACATATTCTCACATGGGACCCGACTACATTTTTATGACTGATGCGAACATACAAGAATGCATTAATGATTTATAAATAATTAGAAATCACGTAAAGTATATCGTTATATTTGTATTCCCTATTGGACTCTACGACATTAATATTATGTCTAACTTATTTTCAATCTTTTGAAAGTAATACAAGCCACAATACTTATACAATCATTGCTCATATAATTATAGAGAAAAATAAATCCATATCAATTATTCAATAATTGAAAATGTGCTTTGAATATAAAAAATAAATAAGATTAAAAAATCAAAGGTTCATAATACAAAGTTCATCATAATCCTAACTCTTAAATTGTTTTATTACTCATGACATCGAAATTAAACAAATAAAATTGAAAAGACATTATCAATAAATTGACGGAACGTGATTAACTTTTCAATTCTGTGTTGTCGCCCTTCTCGTGTGTGTTCCAATATCTCTCTCTATGCGTGTCCCTTATGAATCCTCCTATCTGTCGTGCCTCTCCGCCTTTTTTAATTGCACTCAATTGTTCCCTGCCTCCTAAAAGTCAATTCTCATTTGGATTCCAATTTCAATTCATTCTTCCCTTTCCAATTGAATGTACAATTCCTTTCAATTTGCTTTTTTTTTTTTTTTCGAGTCCCAACAGTAGTCTAAATTTTATTGCCCTTCCAAGTCCAAGTTGAGACACATTTAATGTGCTATTTTTTGCCAAAGTTTATCGTTCCCAAATAATGCAATGTAGTCCTTTAGTTTATCAATTGTGCAACCCATTTCTTATTTACTTTAATTCAAGTCCTTTAATATTCAGTGTGGAATTTGATTCCAAATTTCTATCCAATGACCTATTTATCTTTCTTCCTTTTCCAATTGCTTCGAAATGAGTTCAACATTGAAACAAAAGAAAATTAACATATGTAGAAATCAACACTTTGACGATGTAAAAACTTAGTAATATAGCCCAAATAAGTACACAAAATGCACTTATCAAACACCCCCAAACTAAAATTTTTGTTCGTCCTCGAACAAAACAAAATTTAGGAATAAACCATATTACTATCCTAAGCAAATCACAAATAACAGACTCAACGTTGAACTGCTTACCATATGCCTCAAGTTTGAATTTAAGAAACACTTAATTAGAAAGATCCAAACATTATCAAAAATAAATTTGTACTTATCCGATGCTCGATTAGAGAGAGTGTGTGTGTGTGTGTGTGTGTGTGTGTGTGTGATTAGCCAAAATTGAACTTATACCTGTACTCAAACACAACCAATTAAGTGTTGTTGACTTACTCATGATTCCAATCCTTTTGTAGTTAATTTTTTCTTACACTTCTCATGCAAAATCACTTCTTATGCTTTTCTCTCCAATCCCGATATATTTCTTGCACATGTGATTTCCTAATAATCATATAATGCACTTTTTTCACACAAAGTGATTAGAATTAAATACTCGTAAATTTAGAAGAGAGATGGTAAGTATTTCTCAAAGTCACACTGCCAATCTTTAGAGTTCATCTCAAAGTCCTTACCTTGCGCCTCTCGCTTTCGATAGTCTAAATCTCATTTTTCTTTCTTTCCCCATGAAGATATACATTGATTGTGCTCTTTATATATATATATATATATATATATATGACATCTTATGTGCAAGTTTTTTCTCCATTAAACTTTTTAAATGACCCTTGTAACGATTTTTAAACTAATGACTCCTAGTCAAATGACCATAGGATTATGTTTTAGATACCTTAGTAGGTTTAATAAACTGTATCACACTTTCTTTTGAAGTGAGATTCAAATTTTAAAAGTGGTCAATGCCTACTCTAGACTCCTTAACAAAAAATTCCTTCAATCAATGATGAGATCCGAAAACTCCAAACCATCAAACTTCTATGAACACAAGCTCTAACCTTCCCATCCCCGAATTGCTTTATGGGAGTTTGGTTTCTATATTAAGGATTTAGGAATTCAACTCAAGCATAGGTCAGCAACATCAACAATTAAATCCACATAATCAAGTCATGTCCTAACATAAGTGATAAATCAATGATGGCTATGTGCTCAAATAATCAAGTATATCATGGATAAGTACTCAAATAGAAGCATAAGTTACAATGTTGTCCAATATTTTAACTAAAGTTGTACTAAACTAAAACAAATAAGTATTATCATAGGTGGCAAGTCGTTCAAAACTAAAGTAGACACTATTTTTGAATTTTTTTTTCTTAATAAAAATAGTTATACAAACCCGATATGCAGTTGATAAGCAAGAAACAAAGATCTTAAGTATCCAAATACTTATCCACCCCAAACAAAAATATTACATTGTCCCAATTGTAAAAGCGAATATAATAAAAAATATTACATTGTCCCCAATGTAAAAGCGAGCATAATCAAAATAATGGAGTAAATTATCAAAAATTCCTAGGGGTAAATGTGGATGAGTAGAACGATCTGGGTTGTCTGACTGACAAAAGTAATGTGCCTCAAGGACCTGATTGTCTTTGTTACTTGGGTGATGTTTCTATCAATCGTCTCCAATCGACTCCCCCCGTCATTAAGATTATCGTCCGCCCTCCAATGACGGGACGATATCTCACCCACTTTAGACTTTTCTTTTTATTTTTTTCGAGATGTGGCTTTTCTTTTTTGTGGCATTTTGTACCTACATAGATATAGCAAATAGAAGATATTAGTATAATAGGTACAAGCATAAAATGTATAAAAAAAGTGGGGAACACGCCTAAACTACAATACAATATGTCAATATTCATATACCAAAGTGTAAAATCTTATGCCATGCTCGAGAAAATGTCATGATGTAGGGTATGTATTCAATAAATAAAGGAAATATAGCTCATATTCCCTAAACGAACATAAAAGAGGTATTTTTGCGTTTTAACCCAAACCGACCAAGGATTTTCACCATCGGAAAATGTGAAGAAAAAGTGAACTTTTCTAGAGCGATCTCTGGGCATATGAAAGGTCATAGGTTGGTCTCGCTCATGTTCAAATTTGAGGACAAACGGAGGTCGTTGTGTTAGAAGAGGGGGGATGAAGTTGGCAACATGAGGTGGTCAATTCCTAGCCATGTCCATTTATGGTGTACTAATTTGGTATTAGGTGTTTTCTGCTATAATTTCAATGAGTTCTAACGCTGTAAACAATACCAAATGTATATCAAACATGCCAAATAATAGATTAACCTAATTAGACAAGAATTTTCACTTAGGCAATTGATCTAACATATGAAAGGCATCAAATTTCTGCCTAAAATTATAATAAATTGGGGTTTGAATCAAGCCACAAATTTCACGCCATCAAACACAATCAACCACCACCATCTTCCTAATTCCCAATCCATCTCAAACATTCAATTTTTATCTTCAAAACAACAAATCATCATTTATATTTGGGCAAAGAGAATTTGATTACATACCTTGAGTTTTTCTTTGATGATGAAGAATTGACGAATTGAAGAAGCCGTTTGTGAGTGCCATGAGTTTGTGATTTGTAAAGTGAAAATGTCGTGTATAGAGGTTGTCATACGTTTGTGTGTTGATGGTGAAGTGAAAGAAACAAGAAGTTTCTGTGATTTGAGGATGAGTACAGTGGGTTCTTGACTTCTTGTGCAGGTGTCATGAATGAGTGAAGGAATGTTGTGAAGAGTTAATGCCGTGTATGAGTTGGAGAATTGCAGGGACGTAGCGCGGCGCACTAATTAATTGCAGCGGTTGGGCGCCGTAGCCCCAGATTACGGGTTATAATGCCCAATATTATTTTATTTTATTTTTATGACTTGTGCCTAAGTGATTTTTATGATTAAATTTACATGTTTAATCCTAAATTTATGGCCTCAAACACTAATAAAATCCCTAAGTCTTTCTGTAATGCAATAGTTAATCTAAATGAGTGGTAAGAGATAGAAAAATGGGTTGTCTCTCATTAAGTTCTTGGTTTATAGTTCCAAGTTAGACTATGGTTGAGCATTAATCAAGGTGGCTCAAGTTGAAATGCTTCACTCTTGCACTCTTAGCAATTTCCAGTTTTGCATAATTTTTTTGTTCTCCAAATATTGAATTCTCCGTTCTTATCTCTACCAAACATTCTTCCAAATTTTGGTTTTTTCTTCTGACAGATTTGTTGAATGGATATTTCATCTTCATCAATACAATGGAACTCGTCGAGGTCTGATGGTTGTTTGGATAGATTATATAATTTAAAAGTTTCTTGTTCCTCATTTACCCTTAAGATTAGTTCACATTTTTCCATATCAATCAAAATTCAACTCATTGCTAAGAATGATTGTCTTAAGATTATTGGAATATTCTTGTCTTCTTCTACGTCTAGAACAATAAAATATACTGGAAATATCAATTTTCCAGCTTTGATGAGTATATCCTCAACCTTGCCTTTTGGATATTTGATGTTTTTATCGGCCAGCTGTAATAACATAGTTGTCTCTTTTGGTTCTACTAATCCTAATTTTCTATATACAGATAAAGATATTAAGTTAATACTTGTTCCTGTATCACATAAAGTATTAAAAGAACAAGCTTTTCCGAAACTTCTTAGATCCTTGAGTTTGAGAGGCAATTTATTTTGTAATCTTGCACTTCTCTCCTCTGTCGGCGCTACAATTTCAAATTCTGGAATCTTTCTCTTCTTTGATATCATGCCTTTCAAAAATATTGCATAGCTTGAAATTTGCCTTATTATGTCTATGAACGGGATATTGATGTGAAGTTTCTTTAGCACATTCGAAAACTTCTCAAACTATTGGTTTAACTTGGGTTTCTTCAACATTTGTGGGAATGGAAGTACATATTCTCTGACAGGGACTACTGCCTTAGCCTATAGATTGTATGAATTATCTTTCAAAAAAATTTTAGTTGATTTTTTAAACTCATCCACTTGCTCCTCATCTGTTGTAGGCACTTTGTTCATGATTGTAACTGATCTTTTGACTGTAATCTTAGGCAACTATACTCCACTTCTTGTTGTGATTGATTTCACATATGGATCTTCAATTATTTCATTCTCTAAAATAATTATGGTCATTACCTACTCTTTGGGATTAGTCTCAGTATTGTTTGGCAGGGTACTTGGTGCTCTACCTGATATAGTAATTGTCATCTGTGCTATCTGAGTTTCCAGGTTCTTAATTGTTGCATTCTAATTTTGAAGAGTTATTTAAGTCCTTTTCATGAATTGATTGTTTGCCTCCTTGTAGTACTTTGTCTTTTCCATAAATTTGCCAAACATCTTTTTCAGTGGAATTCTCTTCTCTGGCTGCTGATACTCATGACCATGTAGTATATTAGAATTTTGATTTTTCCAAGAGTAAGAGGGATATTTACTCCAACCAGGGTTGTAAATGTCAGAATATGAGTAATTTTGTTGGCTTTGACCTTTCCCCTTCTATATACATGTTCCATATCTTGCAAGAATTGGACAATCTACCATAATATGATCTGCCCAACATTCTTCACAACTTGGCCAATTTGTCTGCACTGCATTAATTGACTGTGATATGTTGTTTACCTTATGGAACAAAGAGTCAATTTTTACTAACAATGCTGAATAAGTGTCCACCTCAAATACTCTTGGTGCTTTCTTATGAACAACTCCCTTAGAAACCCACATGGTTGTGGAAGTAGCCACTCTCTCAAATAACTCCAATGCTCCATTAATTGTCTTTGTAGATAAAAAAACCATTAGATGATAAGTCCACCATGCTCTTGAAAGATGGGAGTAGATCGACATAGAAGTATTGGACCTGGAGCCATTTACTGATGCTGTGATAAGGATACTTCCGAGGCATATTCTTGAATATGTTCTAAGCCTCATCAAAGGATTTTGTTTTACCTTGACATAATATATTTCATACTTCAACTTCGCTATCTTCATTGATGGGAAGAATTTGGTATAGAATTTTTGAACGAAGTCATTTCGAGTGGTGAAACTAGCAATAGGTTGTGAGTCCAACCATTCAAGGGTTCTATCACATTGTATGTAGGAATAATCTCAATCTGATAGAGTCGTCTGAAATCCCTTTATAGCTAAAGTGTTGACGCTTCTCCAAAAATCAAGAAACATGTGTGTGGATTCTCATCAGCATTCCTATAGAATTGATATTCATTATCAAACAACTAGATGACATTGATCTTCAACTGAAAGTTCGACTGCCTAAAAGGAGGATAAATGATGCTAGATTGATTGGCTCTGAATAATTTGTAGAGTCATAAAGTCTCCAACTAGCATATCCCTTTCATCGATTACTGCTTCTTCATTAACTTGAATAACCAGATTATTTTGTGCATTAGCCATCTCTATGTGTTGTGCTATTCTTGCTTTTCTTAGTCTATGGTGAAAAGTACATTCGATTTCTGAATCACCTGGTATCAGTTCACCATTCTCTCGATTTTCGCATAAAATACCTGAAAGAGAGAAAATATAAGCATTGAAATATATTAACCGCAAAGAAAAATTAAAATAAAAGTAAAAAATTTGAATTATTGTCAAGGTAAATGAAATTAAACTCAAATACAATCCCAAGCAGCAACGCTAAAAAATTGTTGCTGAAAATATTTATTCGTTTTAAATATCCCAAGCGCACGGTTCATTACCAAATAGTAAAATAAATTAATGACTAAATTGTAATCTACTTATGAAGGCAATATCTAAATTAATTGGAATCAATGTAGATCGCGATTAATGCAAATTAGATGAAAATCTAATGATGAAAAGTGCACTCAGATCTTGAATCCCCTTGTATCAATCCATTTTAATTCTAAATCTTATAATTTGACAATACGATTCAATTATGAAGATCAATATCCGTAAATTGTTTAAAAATCTTTGTAGTAGAATTAAACATATTATCACATGTGAGTCGACTATATTTCTAAGAAATGCAAAATAATAGAATGCATTAATGATTTATGAATACTTAGAGATCATGTAAAGTACCCTATCAAATTCTACAACATTAATACTATGTCTAACTTATTTTTAATTTTTCGAAGGTAAAACAAGTACAATACTTATACAACCATTGCGCATATAATTGTAAAGAAAAATAAATCCGTAAAAATTATTCAATAATTAAAATGTGTTTTGAATGTCCAAAAATAAATAAGATTCAAAAATAAAAGGTTCATGATACAAAGTTCATGATAATACTAGTATTAAAATCGTCTACTTAATATCGAAATTAAACAAATAAAATTGAAAAGGACATCACCAATAACTTGACAGAACGTGATTAATTTTCCAATTTTGTGATGCCGCCCTTCTCACACGTGTTCTAATTCCTGCCTCTCTATGCGCGTCCCTTATGAATCCTCCTAACTACCATGCCTTTTTTTTTTTTTAATTGCAATCAATTGTTACCTGCCTCCTAAAATTCAATTCTCACTCGGATTCAATTCATTCCCATTCCAATTGAAATTCCAATTCCATTCAACTTTTTCGAGAGAGTCTAATTTCATTGCCCTTCCAAGTCGAAGTTGAGGCACATTTAATGTAATATTTTTCTCCAAGATTTTATCTTTCCCAAATAATGCTATGTAGTCCTCTAGTTTATCAATTTTGCAACCCATGTATTCTTTACTTCAATTCAAGTCCTTCAAATTTCATAGTGTGGAATTTGATCCCAAATTTCCATCCAATGGCCAATTTGTCTTTCCCTTTTGAATTACTTCGAAGCGTGCCCAACACTGAAACAAAAGAAAATTAACCCAAGTTAAAAAGAAATCAACACTTTGACGATATAACTTAGTACGAATAAATTTACAAAACACACTTATCATAATCGAAAAACTACGGTGTGTTCCCTACAATTGCGTATACTAATTAGTTGTTTTCCTTCATGTGCTATTGATAATGTCGATTTCCTCAAATTATGAGTGAATTATTTTTTGAAATTTCATCTAATACTATAATATTACAGCATTTTTTGGAATAACACTTTGACGATATAACTTAGTACGAATGAATTTACAAAACACACTTATCATAATCGAATAACTACGGTGTGTTCCCTACAATTGCATATACTAATTAGTTTTTTTCCTTCATGTGCTATTGATAATGTCAATTTCCTCAAATTTTGAGTGAATTACTTTTTGAAATTTCATCTAATACTATAATATTTAGTATTTTTTGGAATAAAACTATGATTTGCATTATATGAATATTTTAATAAATTGGTTATGTACTGTAATTTCCACTTATAGGCTGTTTAATGTTTCGGGCTATTATTTTTCTTTTAGAACATTTCATCCATAATCCGACATCATTATTTAATCAATCTTGGATATAGCAAGTAAGAGAGCGAAACTAAAATTATTATTTAGTGACCTAGTAAAAATAATTTAATTAATAATCTAATTGAGATATATTATAGCTTACTTATCCAATTAAGGTTTTCATGAAAGTTTGGTGCTCACAAATAAAATTTACCCCATCGTCAAAGGTTATAACATGGCACGCCCAAGCTAGTCTAACTTCAAAACCTCAACAGCCAATCATTCTTCTACTAGACATGTTTATATTATGTTTTGACTTCAATACTATTTGTAGGAAAAGTAAGTAAAGACCGATAAAATAGCACAAAAAAGAGCAACGAAATAGAATGTATATTTATATAACAAAGATAGGTCGAAAGTCGTACAACTTTTCCACATGAAAACTCGTATATTATTTAAGTTCTACGTGGCTATTATTATAGTGAATATTTACAATGGTTTGTGTTAACCCTCGAAATAAAGTCCGCGAACCTAGCTAGTCATTGGCGAAGTGAAAGGCGATGCGTGAGGGGAGGAAAGAAATGGAGGGCTCACCTAAAAAATCACTTACTATTTTTTGCATCCAGGTTGGCTACATGTTGTCAATAAAGGGCACATGGACAAGTGAGCAAAGCATGAATGTTAACAAAATCAGTTAGGAAATAGTCAGTATGAGGCCGCCACGTGTCAATCCTCAAAATGACCAATTTGCCTCAAAATTTGGAGGGAAATATATAATTACCAAGAAGGCATATAATTCAAATATCTCTATCTCAAATAGTTATTTCTCCTCTTGATCTAGTTAAAGCATCAAGACTAGTGAAATTTAAGAGGTGAAAGTCACAGTTAGATGAGAAGATTTGTTGATTGTATTTACATTGATATTCGATTGTAATTGTTTCATCAATAAAATTGTTTGATTCAATTTGTATAGTCAAGAAATTGACGTCGTCTATATGAAATTCCGAACAAAGGAAACCAAAAATCCATCCATTGAAGTTCATAAGCTTTAAGGATCTAGAAGAATGAATGGAGTAGAAGTAGATTCGAGTATAGTCAAAAGAGATTAAATGAAATCTAAGGCTAATGAAGGCCAATACTGAGAAAAATGGGCATATCTTATTTCCTGTTGGAGAGAGAGCTTCCGAACCACCTTCTCCAGCTAGATACAATAAAAGTCTAACCAGAAGAATCTACCAATGTTTCAGTCAAAAGTAACACGACTCCAAAGAGGAAGGGGGAGAAAATGATGGCAAGATCCAAAGCTAATATTTTCCCTGTTCAATGGGCTCGTCTAGATAGAATTTTGGTAAATCAAAATTTTAAGAATCACTTCCCTTCAATTTCATTATCTTACCTGGATTGCACTTTTTCGGATCATTGCCCGATGCTTTTACGATGCTGGGATCACTTGAATTTGACGTGCCCCAAACCTTTCCATTTCCTAAGCATGTGGTGCTCTCACGAAGACTTTTTGCCTTTAGTGAAATGGATCTGGGCAGCAAGTGAAAAGGGTTCTCCAATGGTGTGTATTGGACATAAACTGCGGAATCTGAAAATAGCATTAAAAACTTGGAATGGTAAGGTTTCTGGTAGGGTGCAGCAAGAGATAGGATCCCTCGAAAACAAGTTGATTTAGCTAGAAAATTCTTTGATGGATAGCTTCTTATTAGATGCTGAAAATTAGCTGTTGCAATGTCGAAATCAGTATGTTGTTTGGCTCGAAAGAGTGGAGACTTTATGGAGGCAGAAATCACGTATTGAATGACTTCGAGATGGCGACGGCAACGCCAAATTTTTCCATGCATCGGTAAAAAATAAAAACAAGAGCCAAATCATTGATCACATGGCTCTTGAAGATGGTACTGAGCTGAAATCACCTAAAGATATTCATGAAGGGGCAGTGCAATTTTTTCAAAGTCTTTTCTCAGTTTCTTCTATTTCCATGGATGTTAATAATCTTGAACTCTTAAAGCCGGTAATCACGGACGAGGAAAACAGAAGGTTATGCGAACCACCAATTTTGAAGGAGGTTAAAACTGGCCTTTGGTCGATCCCCAAAGGTAGTAGTCCTAGACCTGATGGCTATAGTGCAAGTTTCTTTATTACTGCTTGGGAGTTCGTCCAGACTGATCTCCTTGCTGTGGCCAAATAATTTTTTTGGAGGTTGCCCGCTTAATTGTGCATTGGGGGGCAAGTAACATCGTTCTGATTCCTAAGGTGGAGTCCCCTAACAGTTTTGCGAAGTTTAGGCCTATTAGCCTCTGTTCGGTGGTATACAAGATCCTGTCTAAAAGTATGGTTGCAAGGTTAGTCCCTTTGCTTGATAAATTAATTTCTCGAGAGCAATCGACTTTTATTCAGGATAGGAGCATCTTGGATAATATATCTATTGCTCAGGAGATGGTGCATAGCCTCCACAAGAAAGTGAGAGGAGGAAACACCTTACTGAAGATTGATATGGCAAAAGCCTACGATAGAGTTAGCTGGCAATTTCTCCTAGAATGCTTAAGGAGATTTAGATTTTCTGACCAATGGAGGAATCTTGTTTTTAACTACATCTCCTCTCCTTACTATACAATCATGTTTAATGGCAAGACACGGGGTTTCTTGAAGCCATCGAGGGGATTACGCAAAGGAGATCCATTGTCACCATACTTGTTTATTTTGGCGCAAGGGCTCTTGTCTAGAATGCTTAATCAGGCCTTTCAAGGTAATCATATCCAGCCTTTTCACTCCGGAGGAATTATGGTTAGTCATTTATTTTATGCCGATGACTTACTTATTTTTGCCAATGGAAGGAAAAAGTCGATTGTCAATCTTCTTCATATTATAAAAAAGTATGAACTAATGTCGGGTCAATAGGGGAGCCCTATGAAATCTTCTATGTTTTTTTCCAAGCACATCACGGCTACTCGTAAAATAAAATTGTTGGCTGCCTCGAGATTTAAAGAAGGAGCTTTACCTTGCACATACTTGGGTGTCCCGCTATATACATGAAGATTAGTTAAGGGTATGTTTGAACCTATGATAGATAAAATTCAGAAGAAACTAGCTGGATGGAAGGGCCGACTACTCTCTTTTGGAGGAAAAATCACTTTGATCAAACATGTTCTTAGCAGCATACCAATCCATACATTATATGTCCTGAATCTGCCTAAAGCTATTTACTATGATCTGAACCATATCTTCTAATCCTTTCTCTAAAATGCTACTGATGGTGCTAAGAAAAGAAAATGAGTGTCTTGGAGAAAAATATACTACCCAGAGGAAGAGGGTGATTTGGTCATTCGGGATTCTGGTGAAGTTCAACAAGCATTATTTATGAGGTTCGCATGGAAGCTGGTGGTTGGAAACTCCTTTTGGGCAGATTTCTTTTGAGCCAAATACGTGAAAAACAAACATGTTGCTTTGCTGAAAAGTTCTCCCACGCATTCTCGTATTTGGAAGGGGGTAGTCTTGGCATTGCATATTGTGTTGCAAAATATATTTTGCCGTGTCCGAGATGGATCTTCAAATTTCTGGTATGATAAACTAGACAGGTGTTCAAAGTCTGGCCAACGCAGGTTTTGACGTAAAGGAACCATAACTACAAATAAAGGACCTGTTATTGTTTAATGGTTATCGGAACGGTATTTAGGAGCTACTGGACGAATCTCAAGCTTTTGCTATGGAAGGGGTGCACATTAAACCATGTCAGGAGCGTGATCAATACATATGGAAGCCTAGCAAGGATGGAGCCTTCTCCACCAAGTCAGCGTGGGAATTAATTCGAAACAAAGGAGTGCCCTGTCCATGGAAATGGTGGCTGTGGCAACACCATGTACCTCGAAGAATCTCTTTTGTATCGTGGAGAGCCCGGCTAAAATGTCTACCGGTTGATGAAGTGGTCCAAAAAATTGGGATTCCATTGGTTTCTAAATGTAATTGTTGAGCTAATCCATCGGTGGAAAGTATAAACCATGTTCTGTGCAATGGAGAGTTAGCTATAAAGGTCTAGTCTTATTTTGCAGCTCATTTCAAGTTGTTTCTCCCTGTTGTGAATACTTGGACAAGAATGATGAGTTTATGGGGGAAAAAGGCATCTAATTCTTCACAGCTGAGAGTTCTTCATGGCATTTCACCTATTATTATCACATGACAACTATGGAAAGTGAGATGTGAAGCTCGTATGGGAGAACACCCCGTCTCCTGGCAAAAAGTCGTTTGGCAGACCAAAACTATGATATCACAGATTGCTGGTCAGATCTCCAAGGCCAGTAAAATATCAAACCGTGATATCCATTACTTACCCTCTTTAAATTGCACTATTAATGAAGTTAAACAAACTAAGGTGCAACTGATCAGCTGGAAGAAACCGGAGGGGGAACAACTAAAATTAAATATTGATGCCGTTTCCAAAGGCAACCCAAGTCTAGCCGGCGGTGGGGGTCTGTTGCGTGACAGGAAGGGTGTTTGTCTGGCTGGATTTTCTCGGCATTATGGTAGCTGCACTAACATGGTAGCTGAAATCCGTGCACTTCTTGATGGATTTCGCATGTCCAGGGACCTTCATATAAGGAATATAAATGTTGAAACCGACTCTAAAATCGTAATACAATTATTAAATAGAGGAGCCTGCACTCTATGGTGGCTATGGGAATTTTGGGAGGAAATTTTGGAATTGATAAGGTTGCTTAATGTCCAGGTGCATCATGTGTTTCGAGAAGCAAATATGGCGGCTGATTTCCTTGCAAAAAATGGTGTTGAAGGTTCGCCTACTGACCTGTTTTTTGGTGATAAGATTCCGACACTACTTAAAGGGATTTTGTATACGAATAGTTGAGAGTTACCTTACCTTAGAGTTTGATTTGTATCGAGTTTGAATTCCTTCTTTTGTAATCTTGGATTTCCTCCACCGTATGTGAGGCATTTCAATAAAATTACTCATTTGAACTGAAAAAAAAATATCTATTTCATTAACTTCACTGAACTGCTAACTTTAACTATATCTAATTACCTAGTACCCTAAGTGAAATAAATGCAGCTAACCTACTAAACAACTTAGAGGGGGTGAAAATATGTAATATATAAAATTTAATTTTAATATTAGTAACTTGCAACATGTCATAAATTATTAAATTTAGATATATCGAACTCAATTTATATCAATGTGATCATACAAATAAGTAAATGCATAAAAGTATATAATTCCATGAATTGTTTATGAATGAAAAACCATTGAAGAACTCTTTAAGAGAAAAAATCTTCAAGCACCCCATGCCAGCAAATGATCTATGAGAAAATATTGAACTTACAGATATGGTCCAGATATAGCTAAACCTTAGTAAATTCTGGCTTCCAATCTGTAATCATAAAAAAACTATTCGGTTGTGTGCTCCAACACCAGTTCTAGAACCTCTATACTTCTTTCCCGCTTGTGGATCTCCAAGACCGAATTCGTTTTTTCTTAATCGGAACTCCGATCATCTCTAATAATCATCAAAACTTTGAAAGATATTTGGTGGAAAGTTTTGTGGTGTTTTGACTTTGGTTGAAGCAATAACTTTTTTTGGTAAGGATATGTTTCTTTTTTAGAAGGATCTTCTTTTTAATGTAGTTTTTTTCCCAACACACCAAATACTATAATTTTCTTTGTGTATATACTGTATTTGACAGTTCTTGGTGGTTTAGGAGTATTTAGAGGATGAAATAAGTAAATCTATTTTTTTTCCCGTAGAGATGGGTGCTCAAGTGCCCTTCATGAGGACACTGGGTGTCCTTGTCTGGAAAATACATTCGAGCCATCACTTGGCATTCATCAAGCGCTTTCTTAAGCCCACATTGAGCACTTTTCAAGTAAATACTAAAATCCGCCGACTTAACCTCATTTACAACTCGATTAAATGATATTTAGACATGAAACTTTTCATGACTTTAGGCCTTAGAAACTCACCATTTGACATTCCGTAACAAAATCATTTATTAGATACTACACAATGATCCCAATCTAATTCCTAGCAAGTTTAAACTGGACTAACCAAACAACTCAACACCACTACTCTATCTCAATTTCTTTGTCATGTCTATTTCCTAGAATACAACAACTCAAATAATATGATGTGAAACGCAAGAGGAAACTACAAGTATGAAATTAGAAAATCATCATAAAATAAAAGAAGGCAAGTAAAGTTATGTAATAACACTAAACACATGTTGCTCATGATTGAAAGGAACAACCAATAATCCTTCCTTTTAAAAAACAAAATATAAAAAAGCTACAATGTTCAAATATGTACTGATAAAAACTTATAAAATGAGCATTACATGAACAAGAAACATATCATGCATACGAGTATGGACAATGAACAATGAGATCATCCCATACAAATCACTCTACACACTTATATGGAGTACAAGTTATAATAGACAAATGCGAATATTGTGCCACTAGTATTTTTGAAGCTCGTGAACACATTTTGAAGCCCATGAGCACATTTTGAAGCTCATGAACACATTCACATAGCCTTTTTTTATCCCTCTATCTATGAGCACATTTTGAAACCCATTGTTGTCTTTATTACATATTTGCATTTTTCTTTCAATAAGTTTTCTTTTATTTTCTTTATATTTTTTTATGTATGTACACTTGGGCAATATACTAAAGCTAAGGTCAGCTAGTTAAAGATCAATTTATATTCTAGGTCACTCCATCACACTTAAGGCTTTCACCCGAATCTCACACACTAAATCAAGGCTCATTCACAATGAATTAGTGTGTATACTGAAAAGGGGCATGAAGTAAACTATATCAAGCACTCTAATTAAATTGTAGAATAAGTTAATGGGAATTTTTGTTACTTTTCATTCAGCTTACAAGCACACAGTTCACAAGATGACAAGTTCAGTGACACGTTACATAGCTAAAACTCATTTTGTTTACAATTTCAATTTTTATAATCCACATAAGAAAGTAATAAAAATGAATCAACAAAAATAAAAGAGAAACAAATTTATTGCATGCAGGGAGAAGTGAAGAACATGACCTAATTAATGCATATACATAAAATACTAAATGAGTAGCACAAAGATCAATGGATTCCCTAAGAAATCTAGACCTACGAGCATCCAAAGGTTTGATGAAAAGGTCTATCAATTGGTTTTTAGTAGAAATGTACGCAACATGATCAGTAAGTTCATTCTTTTTAACACAAACCTTTTGAGAAGAAGAGGTTATCTTTGTCAAGGGTGTCACCATTTGAGTCAAGTGAGTAACCTTTTTAGCTAAGAGTTTAACTTTATCATTGATATTCTCTATGTCATTCCTAATCAAGAGTTTGCGGACATATAGGTCTTGTATGACCTAACTCTCCACAGTTGAAATACATGGAAATTTAGGTTGAGGAATTCTTTGATGCACTAAATATTTTCGTTCTAGGTATCTTTATTCTTAGGCTCACTAACTTCTACTTTCATAGTCTTAGTACATGCATGTACAAAAATAGTTTTAGAGGAAATAGTGATATTAGAATAGTTTCATTACAGCCCAAACCTCCCCTATTTCCTACAGACTTGTTTAATCCTAAAATGTTGTCAAGTTTCTTATACCCACTAGAGAATGTACGAAGTTGTA
This sequence comes from Fraxinus quadrangulata, assembly GCA_903798255.1. Classification (NCBI taxonomy): domain Eukaryota; kingdom Viridiplantae; phylum Streptophyta; class Magnoliopsida; order Lamiales; family Oleaceae; genus Fraxinus; species Fraxinus quadrangulata. The sequence goes on along the minus strand of CAIGRB010083241.1, from coordinate 69,024 downwards.
CATTTGATTTATCAAATTCACTCACTATTATCTTAATTTTATTCTCTAAAGACTACTTCTCAATTATTTAGCTCTCTCATACTATACGTTGATATGTTTAACTAAAAGTCTTTCCTTCTCTAACACAAGAACATGTAACTTTTCAAAGGTGGACATATTTTGCTGACTCTCCTCAAATAACTAATTATATACCTCTTGGGGCTCTTCATCGTCAAACTCTTCTTATGAGAAGTCCGCGCTAAGTTTTCAATCTTACCATCCCCCTTCTCATTTTCACATTTCATAATGGAACTAAAAGCCATGTAATTCGAACTGTCCTCAGAAATAGGAGTCTCACTTTGATTCCAAAAATTAGACTTATTATCAGTGAAAGTAACATTCACTGCCTTTTCTTGAGTCTTTTTATAGCATTAACACTCGTTTCTAACATGTCTATGTTGAAATTTGACAATAATCATGCTAAGAAACAAGATTCACATATTCTAAATTGATAATTTGAAATTCATACATGCGGAAGACATTTAGTGTATGATTATTACCAGGTAGATCTTCATCTCTTTGCTCCTCAAAAGAATTAGCAGTCAATGGGGCAAGCTAATAAAATGATATCAAGAAGAGATGGGACCTAGCCTTTATATAGAAATTATTAAGCCATCCCATTAATGAATCTAACCCTAATTAAGGTTTATATATTTTCAGTCCACTTACTCAAAATTACCACATTATAAGAATATAGCTCGTAAGGTGTACAACGGCCCAAGTGATCACTAACATATTGGGCCTAATCACAGTATCATTGCAAGTCATACATCTAACCCATAAAATTCCCAATCAAATGGAAGTCCACATTATAGAATTATTCTAACATGCTCCCACTTGGGTAAATATTTGATTGCTATAGAACAAAACTTTTAACCTCCGGGTCAGACTACATAGGTGGCCACACAAGTATAACTCCAATGATAACACCTTATACAATATGATTCAGTCCAACAAGAATGTCATCATCGAACATGAAAGTCGTTACACCAGTCAAACGATGTAGGACCACTCCACAGCTACAAATGCCAACATCCTTATCGACATGGATCCCCATCCTCCAACCAATGAGGTAGTATGCACTATGAACTTAGCACCAAATCTGATAAAAATTTGCTAATTCATATAGGTCCTTACAATGCTTCTAATCAAAATGAAGCCACATGTCTCTAAAAGAGACTCGTCTTATGTCTTTATTTGTCATATTTCAAGATCAAAATAATATCATAATAAAAGATATAAGTCAAATGCATGCTCAAAATAAATTATAGATAGGGGAAAATATATTTTATTATTAGAAGGGACTGTACCCAAAGAACATATGGGTTGCCTATGTACCCCGTGAAGGGATCAAACCAAAACATAGTTCTTTTACATAAATAACTCCCATTAATAAAAAAAAATCAAAGGTTTCCACAATACTCATACTAGCAACATATGTCTTAAAAACTTTGGGAGTGAGTCTTTTAGTCAAAGGATTTGCAATCATCGCCTCTGTATTATATGCTCTATTTTCGTCTGCCATTTCTTAACTCTGTCTTTGACCACCAAATATTTGATGTCAATGTGTTTTGATCCACTAGAACTTTTATTATTTCTTGAAAAGAACACTGATGCACTATTATCACAATAAATAGTGATTGGCCTTGAGATGTAATCGACAAATTACAGCCCAGAAATAAAATTCCTTAACCAAACGGTTTGGATTGTAGCTCCATAACATGCCACAAATTCAGTCTGCATAGTAGAAGATGCCACTAGAGTCTTCTTAACACTTTTCCACAAGATAGAACCACCAGCCAACATGAAAATATATCCTAAGGTTGATTTCAAATCATCCTGACATCCAGTAAAATCTAAATTTGAGTAGCCTACCACCTCAAGGTGATTTGAACGCTGGAAAATTAGTATGCAACTTTCAGTTTTCTTTAAGTATCTCATAACTTTCTTAGTTGCTTTCCAATTCTCTTGCCTTAGATTCAACTGAAACCTACTAAGAACACTGGCTGCATAAGCAATATCCGGTCTAGTGTAAATTTGAGCATACATCAAACTCCCCACAACACTACCATATGGTATTATCTTCATAGATTCTCTTTCTAGCTCATTCCTTGGACATTGAGCTTTTAAATTTAACCCTTTTTATGATAGGTACATCACTAGGTACACATTTCTGCATATTGAACCTTTCTAGAACACGTCGTATATAAGCCTTTAGAGAAAGTCCCAAAAAGCCACAATTTCTATCTCGATATATTTCATTGCCAAGCACATAAGTAGCTTCTCCAAGATCTTTCATCTTAAAATTATCAGATAACATTTTTTGTCTCATAAAATAACCCCAAGTCATTGCTAACAAGCAAAATGTCATCAACATACAGGATAAGATAAATAAAATTTCTCCCACTAGTTTTGAGATAAATGCATTGATCACCTGTATTTTCAACAAAACTAAGAGAAGTTACAACCTCATCAAACTTCAAATACCACTGCCGTCATGCCTGCTTGAAGCCATATAAGGATATATTTAACTTGCATACCAAGTTTTCTTTTCCCTTCACAACAAAAACTTCAGGCTGTCTCATGTAACACCTTTCGAAAGATCTCCATTCAGAAAAGTAGTCTTAACATCCATATGATAAAGCTCCAAATTATAGTGTGCCACAAGTGTCATGATAATTCGAAAAGAATCTTTGGATGAAATAGCTGAAATTGTTTCATTATAGTCAATGCCCTCTCGTTGAGTAAATCCTTTTGCAACCAATCTTGCTTTCTTTCGTTCAACATTCCCTTTTGAGTCTAATTTGCTTTTGAAGATCCACTTGTTATCTATTGCTTTAGCATTTGGAAGAAGTTCAACAAGTTTCCAAACTTTATTCTATTCCATAGAATTCATTTCATATTCCATAGTATTTATCCATTTATGTGACTCAGGACTTGTCAATGCTTGATTATAAGTAATGGGGTCAACAATGTGCCCAATATTAAAATAACTCTCCAAAAAATATGTAATGTAATCACTGGGCAATACATACCTCTTTTCCCTTTGCAATTTCCTAACTTGTGGCTCAGAATCTGCTCAATCGTTGTTGATGGAGGAACCTGAAGTTCCTCTTGGTGCCCAGATTCTTCATTAACAATTTTAGTTGGTTGAGATTTAACTCTTTCCTATATAACAAGAACTGGAACAACAACTGTACTCGATTGTTCAACAAAAAGTTCCTTCAACATAGAACTTCCACTATTACCAAAATCATTTTCCAGAAATCTAGCAGTGATTGACTCGACAATTTTGGTGCCACGGTTGTGACAATAGAACTTATATCCTTTTGATCTGTCTGGGTACCCAATAAAGTAACCAGGAGTGTATTTTGAGTCTAATTTCTTGTCAAAAGGATTATAAATTCTAACCTTAGCTGAACATCTCCAAACTCTGAAATAAGCCAAACTTGGTTTACGTCCTATCTACAACTTGAAAGGTGTCTTTGCAAAAGCTTTACTTGTAACCCTGTTCAAAATATACATAGCAATTTTTAAGGCTTCACCCCATAGATATTCTGGCAAATTTATTTTACTCATCATGCTCCTAACCATGTCTTTTAGAGTCCGATTACGTTTTTCAGAAATGTCATTCTGCTCAGGTGTCCCTAACATGATGTATTGAGGCACTATACCACAACTTTGTAAAAACTTTGCAAAATCACCCATGTTTTGACCAGACTTATCATACTTTCCATAGTACTCACCACCCAGTTATATTTTACAACTTTGATACTTTTCCCACATTGTTTCTCTACTTCCACTTTGAAAATCTTGAATTTCTCAAGTGCATGAGAATTATCATTAATCAAGTAAACATATCTATATCGCAAGAAATCATCAATAAAAGTTATAAAATATTTGTTCCCACATATGATGGAAGGTAAATGTCTACTAATATCAGTATATATCATGTCCAAAATACCATCTTTCCTAGTGGAACCTTTCCTTCTGAATTTAGTCAACTTTCTCTTATACAATCCATACAAGTGTCAAAATCAAATAAGTCAAAAGAGGGAAGTATCTCAACCTTAACCAATCTCTCTATCGTATCCTTTGAAATGTGACCCAACCGCTTATACTACAACATGGAGGATGATTCACGAATTAGAGACCTTTTCTTTGACACATTGGCAACGCAAGAGACTTCACCAAAAGAAGTCAAAGACAATTTATATAAACCATAAGAATCATAAAACAATTTAACCATTCCATCACCAAAATTAAAAGAAAAACCTGAAGCATCAAGTTTCGATATAGAAATTAAATTATGTCTTATTGTCGATACAAAAACTATATTCTCTAAAACAAGAGCGAAACCAGACTCTAAAGATAATTTCACTACTCCTATGAACTCAACCTTCACTTGAACTCCATTTCCAACGCACAAGCTCACTTCATTCTTACTTGGCCTCCATTTGCTTGTGAACCTAACCCCTACAAGGAATTCATAATATGAATACTGGCTCTCGAGTCTAATAACCAAGAATTCAAAGGAACATCTACACAAGAAGACTCAAAACAAACTAAGGCCAATGAGATACCTACAGAACTCTTCTCCTTCTCCGACCAAGTCTTAAACTTGAAACAATCTTTCTGCCAGTGACCCTTCTTTTTGCAAAACTTGCATTGATAATTTTTCTTTATAGTTCCTTTGTGACCACCAGAATTCTGACCTCCAAAATTTTTATTCTTCTGATTGCGATGTGACTTTTTGGCCTTCTGGAACTTAGACTTAAGGTTATGAGAAAACCCCTTTGCTCTGTGATGTTGAAAAGCTAGTTGCACAGTTTCAACATTTTCACGGCCCATCCTATACTCCTCTTGGGCACATACAACAATAAGGCCATTCAAATCCCATTTATCTCTTTGAGCATTATAAGCAACCTTTAGCTGATTAAACTGGTTCAGAAGACTATTCAGAGCATGACTATCACGCATTTTATACAACGTGAAATTTCCTTAAGTGTATGGTCTCAAGTTTTGTAATATAGTGAAATGTCGAACCTACAGGGATTGGTACTTGAGTTCTACCGAGTATTATAATTGTTTAGTATCTATTTTATTCAGACGATCAAAATTGAATCAATGTTGTGATTGTGATCTAATGTATATAGACTAAAATTGGCAAGTAACAGAAGCAAATCTTAAAGACGTTATCAGATTATAAAAGCCTAGGGAATGATTTCATCATACTATCAAAAATGCCTTTCTTCCGATATAATTTTAACTCAATCAGATTTTTGTTAAATTATAGGTGAGAACCTAAATATAATTCTATTTCCTCTCTCGAGTGCCAAATAAAACAAATCTCTATAATTTAATTCCAATATCTCTATTCTGAATTAAATGTATAGAGATTTCAATGTATGTGGTTCTTGAATCATACAAGCCTCATAGATTCGTACTTTCTCTCGAAATCTACGAAACCTAGGTTATGTTATTCATTGATCACGCCTAAATTTTCTTCTCTCGAGTGCCGAAATTTATGCAACAAATTATTCAACTAGTGGCCAATTAATTGAACGCATTAAACACAAACAACATAAATAAATTAACAGAAAAATCCAAAAGAGCTAAATATGTAGGAATCAAACATGTTTCAAGTTGATTACATCAAACCCTAGATCTAAATGTTTAGTTCATAATTGCGAAAATTAACAACAATGAATTAAATATGAATAGTAAGGATAAGAAGAAAGGATTTAGAAAAACTAGTCATTGCTGCTTGATTTCTTCCTCTAATTGTGTCAATCTCTCCTATCTTCAATTGATTTCTCATCAGTTTTGTCTTCAATCTCCTAGCCTTCTTCTAGCCACCCAACCCCCTCAATTAGGTCTTCCATTGTGAATTTATAGTTCCTCAAAGTTGCAAGTTGAATTGGAAGTAGATAGGGCCGAAAATCTTTTAAAAATTTCCTTTTTTAACCATCCGGAAGGTGGCACCCAGAATTGGCACCTCAGCTCTGCGATCCGTTTCATTGCTAGCACCGCAGCGCCCAAGTCTGAAGCTGCGACGCCATCAATTCTGTCTGGTTCTGTGCTGTTGGCGCCGCGCTGCCACATGCTTGTTGTTTTCCATATTTTGGGCGCCATTCCTTATTCTTCTTGTTGTCGCTATTCTCCTTATTTATTTGCTCATCTTTTAGCTTTCTTTCCACCTCATTCTTCTCTTCCCTCATGTTCAATCCATGCTTCCTTTCATGATTGTTATGTTAGCTTCATTCCAAGCTCCAAATCACTCCATTTTCATTTAAGTTTTCTAGCTACAAAACAACATAAACACACACACACTCACACACACACACATTAAAACACTCCAAAGTGTTAAAAAAAAAACCAAAAACTATGATTTAAAGGTATTTGTGTAATGAGTTAATTACACTCATCAATGACAGATCAGAAAAGGCTCTGCAATGGGAATCTTAAGAGCCTTTAACTTAGAAGATATATTTATCATCTTCATAATGTGTTCCCTAACTCCACTTGTACCATCATATCTCATATTCATCATTTTGTCCATCAGATCTCCAGTTTCAGCTTTATAAGACTCAATGAATCTCACTCCTATGGCATCCACAAAACCTTTAACATTTTCATTATCTAGAATAGCATCCATAATAGAATCGGATATGGAGCACTTAATAATCTTCAAACAAAGTCTATTAGCCTTTTCCTACTTTTCATACTCAGCCATACATTCAAGAGTGCTTTTATTTGTGGTTTCGAAAGCTTCTTCTCCATTGCATAATCCAAGCCCAAAAGATCAAGTGCTATTTCTACGTCTCGTTTCCATCTCACATAATTATTTTTAGTCAAGGCTTCAATATCAAACAATTGACTCGAAAGAGTTGAGGCATTTAAAACTGTGAAAATATAAAATAACATATTTGATATCAACATATATACACACAGATATGTTGAGCTGCAGTTTGTGTGTGGGAAATTCAAAGCTGCTATGAATATGTATGCGAGAGAGAAGAGACGGAACCTTAAAATTAGTTTTTTTTTGTTTAAAGGATTCTGATCTTAGCATGTCCGCTTTGATACCAATTGTTGAAATTTGACGATAATCATGCTAAGAAACAAGAATCACATATTCTAAATTGATAATTTGAAATTTATACCCGCGAAAGATATTTTGTGTATGAATATTACCAGCTAGATCTTCCTCTCCTTGCTCCTCAAAAAAATTAGCCATTAATGGGGCAACCCAATAAAACGATATCGAGAGAAGAGAGGACCTAGCCTTTATATAAAAAATTATTAAGCCGTCCCATTAACACTCTAACCCTAATTAGGGTTTACATATTTCCGGCCCACATACTTAATTACCACGTTATAAGAATATAGTCTGTAAGGTGTACAACGATCTAAGTGATAACTAACATATTGAGCCTAATCACACTATCATTGCAAGTCATACATCTAACCCGTAAAATTCACAATCAAATGAAAGCCCACATTATAGATTTATTCTAATAGTCTAAACCCCTGACACTCATGACACCTACCATTTGAGACTTCTTTTTGGTATCCTTATTGTATTTCTTCTCTCTTTTATCTTCCTTTTATTTCCTAGTGTCATCTTTAAACTTCTCAGAAGATTTCTTTTTGTTCCTAAAGAACTTCTTGAATTTCATAGCAAAATAAGTCACATCCTCATCCGCTAGATCTTATCATCAATCTTATCACTGGTCTCTTCCGTTACATTTTTAAGGGCTATAGACTCAGTTTTCTTAGATTGAGGTAAAGTAAGCTCATAGTTTCGGAGAGAAACCAACAAGTTCTTCTATTTTAACTTGATCTAGTCTTTGCTCTCCTAAATAGTTGTGACCTTCGGTCTAAATCTCTTAGGTAGAGCTCTTAAAACCTTTCTAACTATTCTAGTTTCCGAAATTTGTTGATATGTGTTTAATCTAGAATTAACTATATCATTTAGTTTTGCATAGAACTTGTTGACCTCATTTTTTGTAGGGCCAGAAGTGATCAACAGATTCTGGCTCCTCCTCACGTCCACATAGCTCTTCCTACAAACTTGGACAAACCGTTATAGCATATGGCCAATCTTGAACGGTGAGAGATGTATTCGGAAGCACTCACACGATCAAATCAGTCTTTATAAGGGTATATATTTGGGTATGTGATGTGCTTTAGACGTGAGTCACTTATATAAAAAGGTTCGGATCTGGGAGATATGTAGAAAGTAATGAGAGCAAAGTTATAGTTTAAGAGTCTAAACTTACATTATCTTTAAATATCACAATGTGGGAGCTTTTATAGTAGAAGAGAATGAATAAGACTCATTGGATGCAGAGACACATGGCCTTATCCTAGCGACTGAGGTATCTTGTCATAGGTATTAATCGATCAGTCCTAGGCTTGGATGCACTTATTGTTATGACCATTTGCAGCCCTAGGCCTAACACATGGGCTATACTTGACATGTTGACTTGGTACAGTAGTTGCTGCAGTGTGTTTCACATTAACCATAAATGAAAGTTCTTGTACGAAAGATCCTCTACAACGCCTTTACCTAGGCCCTTTACTTGGTTTGTCTCATCACATGGGTCTAGCATTTCCACAAGGGCTTAGCCTTCTCAATGGGTTTGGCCAAATTGCTAAATGGACAGAATGACATGGAGTGCAGGCTTAAGTTGGCTTGCTGTGTCGTTGCCACTTAACCATATTTGGAGCATCTTTGAAAAAGGCATAACAATAGTCTCCCAAGTCCATGTATGAATACTTATAATGCCTAGACCTTTGAGTTGAAATGTGTTGTCATGTCCATGTTGCATGTTCTGTTTTTGAAGAGGCAGTACTCTGGCATGGGCTATTTTTTGTTGGTTGTAAATGTGCTTTTCTAACCTCCTTCAGTTATGAAGGGATAATGCAACATAATATTCTTACAAGTCAAAGCATGATTATTCATATAATATGTGGACTTACAAAGTTTGATATAAGTAGAATTTTCATGGCAACATGCAAACCTGATTTTAGAAAGGCCCTTACATTGATGGATAGCCTGTTGATGAAGTTGAAGTGTTTCATAAGGCCGAAATTCATTTTAGTAAGGCCCTTATATTGAGGGCTAGCCTGTTGATGTAGTTGAAACGTTTGATAAGGCCAAAATTTATTTTGGCGAGACCATTACATTGAGGGCGAGCCTATTGATGTAGTTGAAGCCTATGATAAGGCTCAAATTCATTTGACGAGGCCCTTACATTAAGGGTGAACTTGTTGATATAGTTGAAGCCTTCATGTGACAAGGTTGAAAATTCATTTTGGCAAGGCCTTTACATTGAAGGCAAACCTATTGATGAAGAATTGATAATTACATAACCCAATAGGTAGAGGTGAGGTATTGACATGACAAGACATTAATGGGATGGGTGCTATAATGATTTGAAACATTTTCACTTTCCCAAGAAACGTCAGTGAGACCTTTGTATGCTTTCAATACACATATTCACTGTATATTAAATGATGAACTGCAGTTACAGTTGTTCGAGGTGACCCGTATACATACGTGTTTGTTGTACACGCCTTGATCCTAGCCTTCCATTCGAATGTGGATTGGCACCTTTTCATCTTAAACGATTTAGATGAAGTAATTAGGTAGACGTCCCAGATTAAGTGGCTTTATCCATTGTCTACAGTTCATCATTTTTGCCTATAAAAGGGGACCTTTATGTTTTTTATCTTTCTTTCTGTAACAATCACAATTCTTGAAACCCTAAACGTATAAGTGCAAGCATTAATTGCCTTTTCAAAACATAAATGCGAAAAATAGATAAAATTAATTTACACCAATGAACTTCATTGACACATAACTTGCGAAATAATAAAATTCCGAACAATTTTGTGAGGTAAAATTACATGGTCCAAAATGATTTATTACTAATAATACTAGTTATCAAAAGTTCAAATTTATTTATTTAGATTATAACTAGACTATTTACTGTAGAATAGTACCGAGCCAATCTCGCCTCAAGTAGTTGCGTTGCATTACTTAGATCTCAAAGTTTGAAAAATGGGAAGGGGTAACGTGGAATGAGCTAGCGCTCAGTAAGAAAACCTCATGCATATAATGCATGCTTATGATATGCATCAAAAAAATATTTCTTGACATATATTTCCATTTTCTTTAATTTCTTCAAAAACCTTGACATTGACATCGAGGGCCACTTGGTATATTGTCTAGCAAATCAGAATGCAGTGGACCATGTTATTTGGATCTCGATTAAATCTACTGATAATACTGTAAAGCAGTTGACATTAACATTAAACATTGGTTGGGTGCGTCGGTCCCCCACGTCCCATTTCCCACTCACACCTTCATGACATAGACATGCACCTCGTAATAAAAACATATATACATTTCTTTTTAAAAACATTTCTTCTCACATTGACATTTAAAAACTCTTTATTTCATGAAATTTCATGCATGCCTTATGAATGAATTGATATGCATAAATGATCATTAAATGCATTAATGACATAAAATATAATGATTACATATTAATTTTCACATAATACCAATCAAGATAACACATAAATACATTTGATGAAGTCATATAAGTATGAAGACAATGGAGGATTACTTACCTGATATCCGTAGAAGTTAGACTTTAGAATGACAAGTGGAGATGTCCCTAGCTGTCCCCGAAGTCTACATACCAATTCTTAATTCATTTCCATTTATTTAGAAATTTCAACAATATTCTTTAACATCACTTCAGTCAAGACCATGTCCTACTAAGTTTGGTTTATTTATTATTATTGTCATTAATTTTCAAACTGGAAATAAAACCTGCAAGGATTAATAATTCATGTAGATTATGTGAAATGTTTTCATGCAACTGGAGAGTCCTTTACTGGTTACAATGCAGTTATAGAAAGCTGGCAACTAGCATTTAGCTGGGAGAATGTTGCTGATTTCCAGATTCGAGATGTCAAAGCGCGGGTACTGACAGATATGGCTTGGGCTACTATGAAAGCTTATCTCTACATGGAGACTGAGCCATTCAACGTGACTAATGTTTATGAGTTTTATAATGGGAGATGGTACATGGTGCACCATCACAGCTCTGCAATGCTCATTCATGGAGGTGGTGAGCAACAATTTCTGCAGCAAGCATGAAAAGGAAGATACTAAAATTTAGTATGAAACTGAAAATTGGTTTAGTTTTCTCTTTTACTATTGGTCATTACTATTAAAAATGACTAAGAAAATCCTTTGTGATTTCTTGAGAGATCTTAGTGATTTCTTTTCTTTTCGAACTTCAGATTTAGCTCCCTGGTGTGTGGAAGCTCTCAGTTATTTAACCTTAATACAAAGAGATTATATATAGGCTAAACAAAGGAGACTGAAAAGACTATTCTACCTTTAATAAACAATAAAACAAAATAATCCTATATTTTTTAACATACACAAGGATTATAATTTATACGTGTACTTGTGTTTGCATTCAAAAGATGGTTATTCACCGATTCAATAAAATTTCAATCAGTCCATTATCATGTATCATAATTTGACTACAGGTAAATGCAAAACACCATCAAAATTTTGGATACCTTACTTGAGGATGCAAACGTGAGTCGGCATATTTTTAATCTAATTACATCTAATTAGGTATAATTAACGCTAATTAATTAATAAGATCCCTAATTTATATTACTAACTTATTTAAACCATTAAATTAGTTCTACTAACTAAAAAAGGATTATGTTGTCCAAAATTAATTAAGTTTTATCTAATTACGCACAAATATACTTATTAAGAAGGGAAAATATTTAAACTTGATGTCTAGGTTGAATTCAAAAAGCAAGACTAGTCATAAGCACTAATAAAATAAATATATTATATATCATATAATTAAATTCGAGCTTAATAATTTTATAAACCCACCATAACTAAATTAATATGTACGTCGATCGTCCACGGCATCCAAAGTGCATTCCACTGTAGGAGCATAGTTATGAGGAAAATAATTACATGATCAAACAAGAATACAAATATTAATGAATTCAATATGATTAGATATGATAATCACAAGAAACAAGAATGTGGCGTTACACTTTCACTTTGTGAATTTAAAAATATTCTAAGGCAAGAGAGATTTTGCATCTTCCGGCAAGGGACCGGCTTATTTCCGTTCGAGCAATTATCCCATCTTCTATTTAGGTAAAACAATTGTCACTTGAGGCTCTTCTTTGTTTGTTTTTTATTTCTTCTAAGCAAAATTTTGAAAAATTATCATCAATGGCCTCTAGTTCTAGGAACACGTGTAGATGGTTCATCTCAGGATAGATATGGAGATGATATATGCTGAATTTGGTCTTCCAAACGTTATACCCACTGAGAGGATCATAGAGGCAATGGGGATCCCACAGTACATGGATGATGCAAGAGGGTCCAATGGATTATCGTATAAATTAGGGGGATGTTGGGGGTGCCTTCTGAGATTACAAAGGAAGAGTTGAGAACGCCTATGCTGATGCTCTATCCAAATAAGACAGTAGCAAAGATTCCAAGCTGTTGAAGGTACTGTCAATTGAGCACTTTGAGACTCTTTATCTCGAATGGGGAAGAAGTGATGTGGATTGAAGGCACTCCATCATAGATGCAACCAATAATAGCTTTCGTTAAAGACTAGGTATTGCCTGAAAACAATGATGAAGCCCACAAGCTTATGAGACAAGCAACACACTTCATCTTCCAAGATTATGTGCTATATAAGAGAGGTTTATCCTCGTCCCTCATTCGATGTACATGAGGAGAAGAAGCGACATATTTCTTCCAGGTGATTAAAGAAGGTGTATGCGACAACCACATCAGAGGACTCATACTTGCACAAAAGGTGCTTAGGCACGGATTCTGCCAGCCTACCTTCAAAAAAGGACGAACTTGAATATGTGCGAAAGTACAATAAGTTCTAACGCTTCTCCATAACATAGATGAAGCAAATATGTTGAAATTGTTTTTTGTAGGGACAACGTGGCCATCATATCTCGGCTCCTCCTCACATCCACGTAGCCCTTCCTGAAACTTGGACAAATCGTTAGAGCACGTGGCCAATCTTCGACTGTAGGGGAGACGATCGTGAACACTCCGACGCTCAAGTCAGTCTTTGTAAGAATATATATTTGGGAGTGGGATGTGGTTAAGATGTAAGCCACTTATATAAAAAGGGGCTCGGATCTGGGAGATATGAAGAGAGTAATGAGAGCAAAGTTACAGATTTAGAGTCTAAACTTGAAATATTTTTTACAGCACTATGTGTGATCTTTTATTATGAAGGGTATGAGTAAGAAACGTTGGATGAAAAGACACGTGGCCTCATCCTAGCGATTGAGGCACCTTGTCAGAGACATCAATCGTCAGTCCTAGGTTTAGTTACATTTAATGTTATGATCATTTGCAACCTTAGGACTGACACATAGGGGCTAGACTTGATATGTTGACTTGGTGCAGTAATTGCTATAGTATGTGTCACATCAACCATAAATAGAATATCTTGTAAGGAAGATCCTCTACAACACCTTTACCTACCTTGCCTCATCCATAAGGGCTCGATCCTTCATATGGGTTCAGCTCCAATACATGGGTTCGACCTCTCTATAGGGATTCGATCTCTTTATGGGGATTCAACCAAATGCTAAATGGGTATAATGATGTGGAGTGTGGGTTCCGGTTCTCTTGCTGTGTGGTTGCCATATGGTCATACTTGGAGCATCGTTGGAAGAGGCATATTAGAACTCATCAAGCAATTCATCATCATTCATTATAATTTCCTCAAACTAGTGGTTACCATTTGCAACTTAGAGCTTTTTCACAATTTTAGTTTCCTTGTGTGTGGTTTCAAGAATGTTCCAAAATTTATTAGAAGACTCACACATGGACACATGTTTGAACTCTTCAAGTGATATAGCCATAAAGGTGGCATGAACACCTTTACTATTCCAATTACACTCAACTAATTCATTTTTAATCCAAGTAGATACTTCTGTACGTGTAACAATACCATTAACAGTTATAGATGGGATTGTCCAACCCTTCACCATACTTGCCTAAACCTGCTCATCCATAAATTTCAAGAAAGCTTTCGTTCTAACCTTTTAATAAGCGTAATTACTTCCATCAAAAAATGGAGGAACATATAATGTCGACTAGTACTTATCTAGACTATCTTGGGTTAATAAATGAAATGAGCTCTGATACGTCTTGAAATAAATGCATTTCATCCTACTAAACACCTAGTACGAGAAGGAGGTGAATAGGTGTAATATGCAAAATTTAATTTCAATACCAATAACTTGCAACACGTTACAAATTATTAAATCTAGATGTATCGAACTCAATTTGTATCACTGCAATCATATAAGCAAGTAAATGCATAAAGGTAAATAACATCGAGGATTGTTTACGAAGGAAAAACCGTTGAAGAACTCGTCAAGAGACAAAAACCTTCGAGTACCCCATGCCAGTAAATGATCCACTAAAAAAGATTGAACTTACAGATACTATTTAGACAAAACTAACCCTTAGTAGCCGTAATCACCGAAGAAATCCTTGATTGGGCGATCCAGCACCAACTCGAGAACCTCTGGACTTCTTTTTCCCTTGTGGGTATCCAAGAATGAACTCGCTCTTCCTTAACCCAAACTCCAGTCATTTCTTATAATAATTAGAACTCTGAAGGATATTTGGTGGAGGATTTTGTGGTGTTTCGATTTGGTTGATGTAAGAGAATGTTTTGCAAGAATTTGTTTCTTCTTCAGAAAGGTCCTCTCTTGAATGTAGTTTTTCCCAAACACCCTAAAGACTAAAATTTTCATTGTGTATGTACTGTATTTGAGAGTTATAGGTGGTTTAGGACTGTTTAGAGACTGAAATAAGTGAAATAGTGTTTCCTGTAAAGATGGGCGCTCAAGTGCCATTTTGGGACTCCTTCAGCGCCCTTGTTCTGAAAATTCACTCGAGCCCTCACTTGGTGTTCATTGAACACCTTCTTGAACCCACATCAAGCACTTCTCAAGCAAATACCAACACCCCTCAACTCAACTTCAATTACATCTTGATTAAATCATATTTGGACATGGAACTTGCCACTACTGTAAATCAAACACTAAGAATTAAAAATAAGCAAACAAATCTTGGAATTTCATCAAACCACAAAAGGCTGTAGAACCTTGAATTCACTACAACTAACCCACTTTAATCCTAATAACTTTTTATTAACTAATTCTTCTTTTGTGTTGACATTTAATGATCCTAATAGGTTAATTTTGTCGCTTGAAATAAAGTAATCGTGTTTTTATCATTGACTCAATTATATCTCTATAAAAGGTAAAATTAAATAAATAGAGACACAAGACAAAATTAGAGTATTAATCAAGATTGTACTAAGCATTAAAGTATAGCTCTATCTCATAGAGGACCTAATGGTGTTTAGCCATGTCAACGAGTCGAGTCGAGCCGAGCTGAAACTCAAGGCTCGGGCTTGACTCGAGCAAAACAAGTCCGAGCCGAGTCGAGCAAAAGCTCGTCCAAAAAATGAGGCTCGACCCAAACTTTTGGCTCGAGCCTTAACGGGCTGAACCGAGCTGGATCGTGTTTTTTTTTAAAATTCGTTATAAATCTATAATTTTTTATAATATATTTAAAATTTGTGTAATTTATACGTATTATAAATGATAACTAAATATTAACATATAAAAAAATATATCTAAACTTAAAAATAAAAAAACTAATCGGCCTGGTCCGTGAAATGGGCCGGTGACGAGCCCGGCTAGCTCCAGCTCGAGTCGATGTCCCAAAATGGGTCTCGACCCGAGCCTTGGCTCGATGCCATCGAGCCACGAGTCGGCTCGACTCGAACTTTTTTCGGGCTGAGCTCGAGCTGCCCGAGCATGTTTCGAAGTGCTTATAAATTGTAAATACTATGAAATATTTGGATAGGTGAGCAGTAGTTGCAAATCCTACAAAGTATATGGATATATTATTATTATTATTATTATTATTAACATCTTAAATATAAGCTTTGCCAACCACGCTATTAGATTCTCTATAAGGCCTTCACATGGAGTTTAATTTTTTTTTGCACAACCATATTATAACAATTAAAACATTGATCTTATCTAATACGTAGACTCCCAAGTGTTCTAGTGTAATACTCCGAATTTTTTTTTATGCTTGAATAGTTACGGGTGATATTTTTATGCCTAGAATACGATTGATAAGTGCGATTAGGGTTGATTAGGGTTCTTATTTACTAGAAAATCATTTGGGCTAAGTTTAGCAAAGTTTGAGAAGTTCAGGGACCAAACTGCAATTTAAAAGAAATTATTTTATTTTACAACCCTATGTTAGTACAAATGTGATGAGCAGTGCCCATGTCGCTCCACCATTTTCTTAGGTTAGGTTTCCAACACTACTGACGGGAGCATTAGATTTACCAACCCGTTAGACAATTTGTCTTCCTCAATTGGGGTATCCTTTTGCAAGAAGATCCCTAGATTTAGAGTTTTCAGATGTAACATCATTTCTCATTTCTTACAGTCCACGGGCTTTCCAGAGTTCTCCACATAAGCATAGGGCTCAACGGAAGTAGATGGCGATGCACTTATCACCAATATTGAACATACAAAACAAAATCTGGACTAATTAAGATACGCTTAATATAATGAGAATAGTCACAGGCTTCTATAGGTCGAAAATTCATCGGGCGACTTACAAAAATACTCTTAAAATTAGAGGTCTTTTGAAAAATGATATGAAACATATTTTGGAAGCAAAAAATACTCTATAAAATTAAGTACCACTTTTTCTATTAAAAGGTGACATTGACAATGTCACTTTTTAAAGTTAAGTATCATTTTTTTAATTAAAAAAGACATACAATATCACTTTTATTAAAAATTGAGGTTTATCACCCAAAAAGTGATAGAAATTTCAAGAAAATGACATAAAAAATTAATAACAATTCAAAAAGAGAGACAAGAATTTTTTAAAAAAAGGTAGAAATTTTTAAAAACTGACACAATGAAGAGAAAAAAAAGGTGCCAGACACTCAAAAAAAAAAGTGACGAAATTTTTTTAAAAAAAAGTGACAGAAATTCAAAAAAGGATATCGGATTGAAGTCATCCACTGAAGCTGAATCCCTCTCTTTCCCTTGTTCCTCAGCAACTCTCTGATTTATTAGACGAATTAAAATCCACAATCTTGCTACTTCTATTGCAATTACTGTAAAAACCCCAAAAAGAAAATACTGACAACAAAAGCAACACCAATATTATTCCCTTTTAGTTTCAATTCCTACTGCCCATTTCCTGTTATCGTTATTATATGCAAATTTACATATCAATCATACAACGACACAATACATTCAAGGATTTCTCCAACTCTTGAATAAAGAAAAATGGTGAAGAAGAAGAATAAATCATTAACTACTTCTTGGTCCTGGAAACAGGTTCTGATGCTCTTCAGCTTATACTAAAATTGATTAACTATGTGAGCATCAGAGCTAAATTACCTGAATTTGTGTGCTGGAATTTACATGGATAGCAATAAACAATGAGAAAGGAAGTATACCTTTGGGCAAAAAATGGAAACAACATTTTGGGTTCCAAAAGAGACCAAATTAGAGGCACCAAATGAAACGTTGCTCATTATTCTGTTGCAACATATTCCTATGAACAGTCACTCCACTCCCACTTGAACTCCATCGATTTTAGCAGCCATGAATTGGAAATGTCGGGAGATTTTGGAAATTTTATAACGTATTTCCTATGATAGACTTATATGTTTAATTAACAATTGTTATATGGACTATCTAATTAAGTAGGTCAATTTAAGTGATCTAGTTATTGAGCCCTAGAAGGTTATGGTCCATTACAAGACCATGATTGGCAAATTTCATTTCATGTGAGAAAATATTTTTAAAGGCTTTTACGATGCTTAGAACACATGTTCAGGCGTATATTATGTGACCATTCCACTCCGTACTCACTTTTACTATATTGTAATCATTTCGCTATATATAAAATATTTCCAATTATATTATCGTAATAGCAATGGATGTTAAGTTTAGGATATTTAGGGAGTAGCCTACATTTTTTTCATTGGTTTCAGTGGCGATGGAATATTCGACGGCCCTCATAGAAGGAAGTTCTTCGTCGTAAGAAACAACGATTTATGGAACTATCTTAGTTCTTGTAAAGTTACTCAACATTCTAGTACTTCTTCTTCCCTTATCCATGGTATGAATATATGTACAGGTGGAATATTGTTCGAATTAGCTAGGTATTTTGCTCATAATATATTAGTATTTTCGATTATGAAGAAATATTTTTTTATATACATAGGTGGTGGAGAACGGATGAACGTCAATATCCAGTTGTTTCTATTATGTCACGTAATCTACTATCACCTCTAGTATCTACTTTAGCATCGAAGTTTGCTTTTAGTGTAGGTGACAATAATGTATCTAATTATAGATCAAGACTTAAAGAAAATATACTCAAGAGTTAAATGTTTTAAAGGATTGAGAAGACAATCCAAGATAAAGAGGACAGTAAATAGTCGAAAATTTTCAAAAACTGAGTTAATCGACTTCATACTTTGTAATTATTGTTTACATTATTTTTCTTTAGCTTTTCCGACTTTTTAAATGAAATTATACGCGTAATATATAATTCATGTAAGTGTTAACTTCGTCTACATTAAAAGTAGTTAGTCCCAACCCCCAAAAATGAGAAAGATTTTGTTTTTCTTTTTTTTTTTAATTTAAAATAACCCTGTTTGATTCTCATCAAAATGAGATCTTCACGAGGTATTGAGGTTCTCATTTTTCAACAGTTAATAAATAGTGTTTTAAATGTTAAAAAATGATCTTGAGCAGCAGAGTTGACAAAACATCATAAATGAATATAGAGGCCGTTGAAAATCATTTGGTCAATTATACCCTCTTTTTTTTTTTTTAATTGCCACCATTTAATTCAAGGGTGTTTTGGGAAAGTAAAATTTTAAACATGACGTCATCGTACACAAGTCGACAATTCAAAAGTGAATATCTCTCTCCAATCGACAGCTTCATTAATTATGGCTCCACTGATGTTAAAAATGAAAATATTTTCTATCTTATTTTACTGGATCTCAAACAAAACTTAAATAAACAAGTGGGCTCGTGAACGGCGCTACTCAGCCCTTAAGGCCTACGAGCCATTGAGCCGAATTGAACAATGTTTTTTGGACACAAACTAAGCTCGAGTGTTGAAGGGCCGAGCCGACTCAGTTCAATCCATTGCCAAGCCCTATGTACCCTATAACTTGCGTCTTAGATGCTACGATGAATAAATAACTCACTTTTACTTTTTTTTTTTTTCTTTTCCTTTCTCGAATCAATCCAATCCCCTCCGTATAGCCTACTACAAACAATGGGTTAGACATCTTGTTCAAGAAGCTCCCAAATAAAGTTGCTAATTCCAGGCGAACTACTCGGCCATCCATTTCATTAGTTGGCCCAGCCACTGTAGCGGACAATGCATGGCACAGCACACTTTTTAAGCCTCTATTTGGTGGCATTTTTTGGAAAAAAAACATTGTTTTGAATAATAAATTTTTGAAGAAAGTATGTATAAAAGTGGGAAAAATTTTTGAATTTACGTGTGAATGCATGTTTAAGAATGAGTGTTAAAAAAAAAAAAAAAGAGAGAATGAGAAACAAACAAGAGCTAAAGTTCCAATCCATGCATTTTTAAAATTTTTAAGTATGTAAAAAACTACTTTTTGAAAATGTAAAATAAAAGAAAATGTTTAAACTTGCAAGCTGGTGCCTGCAAGTTGCTTAAGCCTGCATGTTTACAATGTAATTTTTAAAAAGGAAACTAACAAAAAACTAGGGGGACATGGCAACATAAAGCAGGACATTTTATCATCCCTAATCACAAATTGAAAATGAGAGCCATAAGTGCCTCTATAGAGCCCCCAACAAGCCGAAATCGTATAACATTTAATGGTCAGAAAGTGCTGCTTACAAAGAAGTGTCAATCCAAATAATCCGACAAAAAAGGGGCTAAGCAGGCCTTTCCTCAATTACAGGAACAACAAGAGGAAAGTACATAGTTTGAATGCCCAAGTACAAGGAATTTTCGTGCAACAAACAAATATAACTTGCAGGTGTTTCTCATCTACAAATTACTAAAAGAAATTTAAAGCTACCAAATTTAATAACCAAGTAGAAACGACTAATAAATCTTACAGCCTCCAAAACCAAACTAATGTTTCTCTGAAGATGTAGCATTAAGGTGCTCCAAGTCTATCTTGCATTGCTCCCTCAACTCTGTTAGAGGGAGTAGATTAGTTTCCTGCACAAGGCAATAAATTTTTGTAAGTTAATGCTTCACAAGATCTTAATTTGGAAGATATGGAAGAACAGTTTATTCATGTGTATATAAATGCCAACCGCAAGTGCATATGCCACATGCCCACTTGTTGGAGGGAGAGATGAGATATCAGAACTTCAAAAATACTAAAGAAAAGAACAGAACAGGTACAGTAGAGCAGAGAACCATTCAAATCAGAAGAAAAGCATATATTAGATTATTGGCATCTATCGTTAATTTCTATCCATCATATACTGCTCTTAGGTCTATTAGAAGCCAACGAGGCTGCCAAGCTGGAAGATCATGCTAATCAGCAACACACTCAGCAGGAGATGCAGTATCATCAGCAGAAGAAAGATGCTCTAGAAGGATCATGAAGCTAATTTTCTGTTTTACAAACTCTATTCTGTTTTACCACATGAGGATGGCATTGTACAATATTCATTTATTTTTTTGTTTTGTATAGGAAAGTCGTGTATATATATAGTGATAGAGGGAGCTGAAATGTAATCATATTATAATCAATAAATTTCCTTTCCGTTCATTCTCTCAAATTCTCAATTGAAATTCTCTGTATTCTATTCAGCATTTATTGAAATGGTATCAGAGATAGAAATGCAAGATGGCGGAAATACAAGCACAAACCAAATTCAAACTCAAAATCAAAATCCAAACACCTTTACTCATGATCCCACCCAACCAAGTAGCCCATATTTCATCGGAAGCAATGACAAAACGCTGGTGCCATGCTGGTTACTCATATACTAGATGCGAGCAACTATTACTCATGGGCACAATCTACGAAAAGGGCATCGATGGAAGCATATGCGAACCAGTAGATCCCAATGATCCACTCATGGAGTATTGGCTACGCTGCAACGATATCGTGATTACCTGGATACAAAACACCATTGTTGTTGACATCAAATGCAGCAAAACACCATTGTTGTTGACATCAAATGCAGCACCTACACTGAGACAGCACACCAGCTTTGGATCAAGCTGGAGCAGCATTTTGCTCAACAAAATGCACCTAGGATCTTCGAAATCAAACAAGCCATAACCACACCGCTGCAGATTCAGGACCTGTGAGTGTTTATTTCTCCAAACTCAAAACTCTTTTGGACGAACTCATGAACTACGAAGCCACTCCCAATTGTAGTTGTGGGGGATTAAAACTCGTGGTTGAAAATCAGCAAAGGGATTGGGTGATGAAGTTCCTGATGGGTTTGAATGATTCCTATAAACAAATGAAGTCACAAATCTTATTGATAAAACATTTCCCAAGCTTGAATGAGGTTTATTCGATCATACACCAGGAGGAAAAGAGAAGAGAAATATCGACTGAAGGTTCCACATCTGAGTCTATGGCGCTCTTTACCAGAGGCACTTTCAAAGAAGGGGGGAAGCAAAACAATTCAACACGGAAGAAGGATCGGTATTATTGCACTTTCTGTAAAATCCCAAGGCACTCCAATGAAAGATGCTTCAAAGCTAATCTAGAAAACCAGTTTGCTCATACTGCCGAGTTCCTGATCATGCTGCAGATAAATGTTTCAAGCTCAATGGATACCCATCATGCCATAAATTCGAAGGGAATAGTAGATCATCAGCAAATCAATCCATTGCATCTTTTACTTCTACACAGGAAGTGATGAATGACAAATCTCAGGTGTCATTAAGTCAGGAACAATACTCTCAACTCATGGCTCTTCTCAAACCTATTACTACTTCACCATCCTCTGATGAAACTGCACATCAACTTTTTGGTATATCCTTGTGTATGTCTGCTCTTAAATCGAAATCTCGTAACACACTAGACATCCCTTGGATCCTAAATACAGGGGCAACAGATCATATGATCTGTTCAACCTCATTGTTTTCTTCTATTCAGGCAGAAGTTCATTACTCAACAGCTCTACCAAACGGTAACAAAGTCTCTGTCACCCACGTAGGAACAGTAAACATCACCAATGCATTAAGCCTTCAAGATGTACTCTGTGTGCCCAGTTTTTTTTTACAATCTGATTTCTGCTAAGAAAATAACCCAATTGTTCAATTGTTGTCTGATTTTTTTTCTCATTTATGTTATATTCAGGACCTTTCAGTTTGGAAAACAATTGGCATGAGTGAAGCTAAGGAAGGACTCTATCATATGAAACGTGGGGATGTCCCTCATTCAACTTTATCAGATCACCTAGCCAAATTAAACATTAAATCTCCAAATTGTGTCTCAGCCTCAAAAACTAATAATGTTCAAGGTTTTGATGTAAGGCATTATATATTAGGGCATTCCTCTTATTCTATTTCTAATGTAGAGAGTGACATTCATTTTTCCAAAACTTCTAATGACACAATCTGTTCTATTTGTCCCATAGCCAAAATGCATAAACTACCTTTTCCAGTGAGTACTCATAGAATAGAAAAATGTTTTGAATTGTTACATACTTACATTGTGATATTTGTGGTCCTTGCAATGAGATTGGCAGTGATGGCTCTAGGTATTTTTTAACCATTGTGGATGATTTCAACCATTGTACTTGGGCATATATGTTGAAACTAAAATCTGATGCTACAGCTGCCCTCCAAAACTTTTGTGTTATGGTGGAAACACAATTTGAAAATTAAAATCATTCGAACTAACAATGGTGGTGAATTCAACATGGAGGATTTTTATCTCAAAAAAGGCATCATACATCATAAAACTTGTGTTTAAACACCACAACAAAACGTTGTGGTTGAACGAAAACACCAACACATTTTAAATATAGCTAGAGCTTTAAAATTCCAAAGTGGAATTCATCTAAAATACTAGAACCATTGTGTCTTGACTGCCGTATATCTCATAAATAGGACACCTTCTCCCACATTAAATGATCAAAGCCCTTACCAAATTCTCTTCAACAAAAGGCCAAACTATCTGCACCTCAAAGTTTTTGGTTGCCTTGCATTTGCAACAACCATTGTCAATGGAAGGCACAAATTCGATCCTAGAGCAAAGAGATGTGTGTTCATAGGTTACCCTTTTGGGATCAAATGACATACTTTGCTAGATCTTAAAACCAGGAAGTTATTCATTTCCAGGAATGTAATCTTCTATGAGAATGTTTTTCCTTTCAAAGACTCCATCAACACTCTTCAATCACCACCAGATCAAAACAATGACAATTCCACCCAAAATCTTGTCTCTTACATTGAAAAGGCTTTTCCCATACTTATTCCAAATAACGATAATGTTCCACCACAAATAGAATCTCAAGACACACAGCCTCTGGAAGATGATCCACAAACTTCTGATCATGATGAACCTCAGCCTGAGTTTACTGATAATTCCTAAAGTCCTGATATTTGTGATACATCATCAAACACCAGCCCTATTACTCACTATCCCCGCAGATCAGTAAGGTTACGAAGGGCACCAACACACCTTCGGGATTTCATATGTGAGCAAGCCACTTATCTTCACCCATCTCAAGAGTCAGACAAACTGAAGGGGCAAAATTTCCCAGGTAAACATTGTCCACTTAGTGCTAGTATTTCATATAAAAAATTGTCAACTTCACATAGAGCTTTTGTATCCTCTGTCACTACACAATCAGAACCTAGAAGTTACCAAGAAGCCAAAAATTCACCGAAATGGTGTGCAGCCATGAAAACAGAGATTGAAGCTCTTGAACTGAATGACACTTGGATTCTAGTTGACTTGCCTCCTGATAAGAAAGCAATACGGTGCAAATGGGTATACAAAATCAAGTTCAATGTTGATGGTAGCATAGAAAGATTCAAAGCAAGACTAGTTGCTAAAGGGTATACACAACAGGAAGGTTTTGATTATCATGAAACCTTTTCACCCGTAGCTAAACTTGTCACAGTCAGAACCTTGTTGGCTATAGCAGCCATGAAGGGATGGAATCTTTTCCAATTTGATGTTAATAACGCTTTCTTACACGGTGAGTTAGAAGAAGTGTACATGGAGCTTCCCTCGGGATATTCGGATTCTGATGGCAAGAAGGTTTGTTGATTCAAGATGAGCCTGTATGGGCTAAAACAAGCATCACGTCAATGATATTCTAAGCTTTCTAAGTTTATCATTGAACAAGGGTACACTCAGTCCAAAGCAGATTACAACCTATTCACTAAGAGCACTGATAATTCCATTATTGCTGTTTTAGTATATGTTGACGACATAATTGTGGCTAGTAACTGCATTGGTTCAGTTAATCACCTCAAGTCTTCCCTCTATGATAAATTTAGAATCAAAGACCTTGGCAAATTAAAATACTTTCTTGGCATAGAAGTGGCAAGATCTGCACAGGGTATTCATTTGTGCCAGGAAAAGTATGCTGTAGACATTTTAAATGACACAGGGACAATTGGTTCAGCACCTGCTAGGATTTCTTTGGATCAGAATATGAAGTTGACCAAGAAAGGAGAACTTCTCAACCCAACATTATACAGAAGACTGATTGGACGATTGATGTATTTAACTATAACCAGACCTAATATCTCATACTCGGTTCAGTTGTTGAGACAATTCATGGATAGTCCTAGATTGCCACATTTACACACAGCACACAAAGTACTGAGGTATGTCAAAAGTGCTCCAAGCCAAGGATTATTCAATCCAGCAAGTTTGAGAATGCAATTATATGGATATTGTGACTCTGATTGGGGTGCTTGTCCAGATACTAGACGATCGGTAACAGGGTACTGTGTTTTGCTTGGTGAATCACTAGTATCTTGGAAGTCCAAGAAACAGCAGGTTGTCTCCAGGTCCTCTTCAGAGGCAGAGTATAGAGCAATGGCCAACTTATGTTGTGAATTGACATGGCTTCAATTTTTACTCAAGGACTTGGAGGTGGTCCATCCTCAAGCTGCCTTCCTATATTGTGATAATAAATCTGCTGTACATATTACAGCAAATTCAGTTTTCCATGAAAGGACTAAACATATAGAACTTGACTGCCACTTCATACGAGATTAGATTCAAGATGGAAGCATCATCACTAAACATGTACCCAGCAGATCACAGGCAGCAGACATTCTTACCAAAGCCTTGAGTTCTTAAAGTTTTTATTTGTGTATGCTCAAGATGGGAGTAATGGAAATATACTCTCCATCTTGCGGGGGGCTATTAAAAGCCAACGAGGCTGCCAAGTTGGAAGATCATACAAATCAGCAGCACACTCAGTAGAAGATGCAGTATCAACAGCAGAAGAAGGATCATGAAGCTAATTTTCTGTTTTACAAACTGTATTCTATTTTGCCACATGAGGATGGCATTGTACAATATTCATTTATTTTTCTATTTTGTATAGAAAATTCATGTATTATATAGTGATAGAGGGAGCTGAAATGTAATCATATTATAATCAATAAATTTCCTTCCCATTCATTCTCTCAAATTCCCAGCTGAAATTCTCTGTTTTTTATTCAGCATTTATTGAAAAGGTCAGACCGGAAGAAAGGGAGCAATTTTAAACTTGGAAAAGATCCAATGAAAGGTAAGCCTTTAATGAGTTTGACAACAATTATCTTACTGAAGCACATATAGCAGAATATCCAGGTTTCAGACTACAGCACAACTAGAGATGGCAAAAAAGTTTGGGCGGCTCAGGCTCGTCCCGAAAAAAGCTCGAGCCGAGCCGGTTCCACCAAGCAGAGGCTCGGACCAAGCCCGGGCTGGCTCGTGTCTCGTCACCGGCCCGTGACTAAGTAATATAAAGAAAAAATTAATTTTTTTTAAGTTTAAATGTATTTTTTTATATTATTTTTTTATATATTAATATTTAGATATTATTTATTAAACGTATAAATTGCATAAATTTTAAATACATTATAAAAAATTAAAGATTTATAAAGAATTTTTAAAAAAATATGAGCCGACTCAGCTTGGGTCCGACTCGGCCCGCTAAGGCTCTAGCCAAAAACTCGGGTCAAGCCTCATTTTTTTGGCCGAACTTTTGCTCGGCTCGGCTCGGCTCAGACCCAAAAAAACTTGGAACTGTTTTGCTCGAACCGAGCCCGAGCTTTGAGTTTCGGGCTCATGGCTCTATTCGACTCGACTCGTTGACATGGAAAAACACAACCCAATTTTGATTTAGTGAATTCACTACATAATTGACCTGAGGAAAATGATCCAAGGCCTAGAGAAATTATTAAGTTTCAGAAACCCGGGGTTCATCGTTTTGTTAGGAGCCAGTTTTGAACTTCAAGGACTAGGGTTGAATTACTTAATTAGACCACAAGGATATTTAGGTGAAGTTTGATTCTCGAACTGTATATACATATTCAAGTGCACTTAAACAACATACTACGTCATTTTGGTGCACAAAATCTTTATTTCTCATAATTCTGGTTTATATTTGGAGCATGTCATGTATTAATTTCCTGAATATCATGTATTTAACTGAATTCCAATCTGGATTTCAAAAAATTGCAAAGTAGTTTCCCTCTTCATTTTTTCCCCTAATTGTGTTTGATAGAAATACCTAGCCTACCATATGGAATTTACTTATCTCAGCTAATAGCTTACATGCCTGAATTGCCACTTCAATTCACCATCTCAACTCTCCTGAAGGACTAATTCTAAACCATTTTTGGTGATTCCAAAGTTATCCCAAAATAAATAAATATATATAAATATCAACAGTGTCCACAATTTCATGTTACAAGTAAAAGCTTAGAAAAAACTCCATTCCGAAGCCTTGATTGCTTTTCATTTTACCAAAGAGGCTTTTTGCATTTACAGAGGCTAATAGCTTATGTTTTTGCTGTCAAAGGCCAGAATTCATTTTAGCCAATTGATAACTGCAGCATCAATTCAATCCAGCAAAATAACCTGTCATCCTAGACGATACTTGATAGATCAGTATAAACTTGGTAATACTAGGTTTAGTGTTCAACACAAAGAAATAAAACCAAGAATCAAAAAGACAAGAATGTGTGAACTTTACTAACTATACGAATCAAATGAAGCATCATCAGGCCATTAATGAAGGAAGAATTCCTTGGACTAACTTAGGGGAAAAGTTTTATTGATACAATGGAGAATATCAACAAAAGAAAGGATGGACTTACAAGTTGGTTAGACTCGTGCTCGCATGCGTCCACCATGTGTTGAAAGAGATACCTCCACTGATGCATCAAATCAGATTCTAACTTTGAAACTCCAGAGGAATTTCCCAGACCATGTTTCTCAGTTGCCTTACTCCAACGACTTCTTGCAGCCAAAATGCTGGCTTCTTTTTGACTCTTCTTTATTGCTTAAGAAATTTAAATAGCAGTTCGACAAAAGAGAACAAACCAGATCATAATGGATAAAAATAATTTTCCTATCATAGTTAAATAGTAGCTAACAAGCATGTATGAGCCAACCAGATATTCGAGCCTTGTTGTCCTGGTAGTGGAGGTCCAACCATATATAAGCAGCTGATTGCACATTAAATCCATGGCCTTATCAATACACTACCATAAAAAGATAATATAGAAAATAAAGAATGCAATCAGATGCTTCATGATCCAGAATACTTGAGGCTACAGGCAAGTTAAGGGAAATGCTCGGATTGATACCTTTAGTGCAAAAGGAACAAGAGCATGCTTTGACCAAGTCAATGCCTCCACTCATATTAGCACATCCAGCACTCCTTTTAAGTTCAGTGCATTTCTCTAATCCAAGTACTCTAGATTCCTGTGACTCGGATAGTATATTATAGTCAATAGACCCAGACTGACTCAATACAAAACTATCAACATAATTATCATCCCCATAGTTTTTATGATTAGTTTCACTTTGAGTGCCTTCAGAAGTG
This sequence comes from Fraxinus quadrangulata, assembly GCA_903798255.1. NCBI lineage: Eukaryota > Viridiplantae > Streptophyta > Magnoliopsida > Lamiales > Oleaceae > Fraxinus > Fraxinus quadrangulata. The sequence goes on along the minus strand of CAIGRB010083241.1, from coordinate 40,746 downwards.
ACTTTGTCTTCATCATCATTGCAATTCTTTTCATTGCAAACACTATTACCACCAGTTTCACTAGTTGGCACCAAGATTTTGTTAACAAAACTGTCAACTAACTCATCATTAGCTTCAGCATTTATACCAAGAAGACCTTTGCCCCTATCAAGATCTATAAAATTTAGGTTCTCATTTTTGCTGAATATTTTTGAACTGTCCATTGTACCATCACCCGCATCACTCACAATAACCTCAGCCACTCTGCTCCTGCCAGTACCTACCAAGCTAGAGCACTTCTTTTCACTATCTATATTTGGGGTCCCTGAAATCACATTCTCCTTCGACGAATCTATCTCATCACAAACATCAGCTTTGATTTCAATATGATTTACAGCTCTGCTCCCACCAAGATCTGCCAAAATAGGGTCCATATTATTTTCACTCGCCATTTTACCCATCCCTGAAATAGCATTGTCCTTAAAAGAATCAATCTCGTTGCAGCAATCTTCAATGTCAATATCAACTACATCCACTCGAATAAAACTTTTGGAAACAGCAGAATCCTTGCATAAATCTAAAGCATCTGCATCCTTATTTTCATTGGGAACTTTTGAAATACTTGATATAACATTCCCTTTCAACGAGTTAATCTCAGTACATGGGCGAGGCAAAACCCGTACCTGTTTAACCCGATCTTCATTTTTGAAATTATTACTCTTAAACCCGTATTTTTCTTTCTCGGAAGATTTCCTCTTACCAAGCTGATTCGTAACATCACCAAATACTGATCGTGATTTCTGATGCCCATCAGAAGCATTCCTCTCAGCCATCATGAAAATTCAAGCGCTAGAATAAAAGTACACCCCAATATTCAAAACCCAATTCCACAATTTACTCTTTAGCACTTGGTTCACAACCCTATTTCACAGATTTCTCCCCATGGATTTATCAGCCCCTGATCCGAAACATAGAAAGAAACCCAAAGTTAAATACAACAAATTGCAATTAATAATTTTTCAATGCAGATCTATAGCAAAAATAATAATAAAACTGTGCAAAAAAATATTGTAATAAATAACAAAAATTATGACTGTTGAATAATATATGACGGATTCCTGATGCGAATTTAAACAATCTACAGATAACATTTTGGTGCTGACCTTGAGGAAGGTAAGAAATGTTTTGGCTTCTTGGGGTTCGTTTCGAGCGAAAAATGTATTGAGAAAAAAGGCGGAGGGAAAAAGTCGCTGTTTACGTTGGCCGCGTCTACGTTTTGAATTGAGAATTTGGGCGCGCCCAGGTGATTGGGCAAATTTGCATGTCTTAAAGCCTGATTTTGGTCTATTTTAAAGTTAATTATTAATTTTAATCACATAGGTTGATCCCAAAAAATAATCCCAACGCGTGGCCAACAGAGTTCTTCCACGTGAGCTCCCTCCTACACGTAGCAACATACCAATAATCACTTGTGGCCTTTTCTGGTGGGGTAAAAGCGGCCGCAAACACTCCGACAATCAAGTTCGTAGACAGAATATGGAACTTCCGACGATGATTTTCACCGGAATGTGAATTTTTAGTGGTGGCGTACGTTTGGATGGTGATAATGTAAGACTTGTGCTTCTTTTCTCTTTTCAAGGACAATCCCTTTTTATAGTGCAAGTGTGGGTTTTTATAATGAAAGGGAATAAGAGAGGGATTGTTGAATGTGGAACACGTGATTTTGAATTGAAGGCGAATCGTCATCTCCTAGGTGTCAATCCCTCAATCCATAGGTATGCGGCTCATTTAACCCATGTTTGGTACATATTAAAATTTTCATTCTCATTTTTCTACTCATTTTCAACCACAATTCTTCAACAAAATAATATTTTTCATCACATCAATAATTTTTCCTTCTTTTTCAACTACACATTCTTCATCAATCTACTATTTCAAAATACATTCTTCCAAAATAATGTGGCTTAAACACACTCTTAATGTTTTCTGACATTGTAAGGCGTTGACCGACATTTTGGAGCTTGCCATATGTCTAATCAATCAGCCCTAAAAATTTGGTTCTTGAGATCTTTTCCATAGAAGATCTTCTAGTACACAAGGTTGAAGTGGAGAGATTGTAGCAGGAATCGCGTTCCGGATGTATCACTTCGGACTTAGTTTCGATTGCTACAAAATGATGCGGAGTGCGGACCTTTGCATCCGTCGAAGCGGCGAATGAAATCGATTCGTCTACCATGGGCGAGACGAAATCAATTCGCTAACATACAGCAAAGGTGAAATCAGTTCATCCGATTCGTGGTAGAGGCGAAATTAGTTCGCCTCGAGTGGAGGACGAATTCGGTTCATCCTCCACGTGGCGGTCATATTTAGTTCGTCCCTTGACATGGCGATAACTTGGGAGTTGACTTGGAAAAACCCGTAACAACATATATTATGAGTTTCAAGTATTTTTAACCTCACATTTTATTACCTTTATCAAAATCTATTAAAAATCTAATTTAATCCCTACCAAACAAAGTTGAAAATTAAAAACCGCTTGAGTTGGATAGAATTAAAACGGAGTAGACTCTTAAACTCCTATTTGATTTTGATAAATACTAATCATAATTTAAATAATAAAAAAATAAAATGTATGATCAAAAAGTAGATAAAAATTATATGCCCCGTGAAATGTATGTTTGAAAATGAATTTGATAAAGAACAAGTTTTAAGAAATAAGGATCAAACATGAGCTAAATGTGATAACCAAATAATTTTGGTCCAATTTTCGACTTTAGCAACAAAATTGAACTTCCATGTTCGGAAAATTAGAAAGTGACTAAATTAAAATTTAAGTTAGCATAACATGTGAGATGTGTGGATAAAAAGTATATTTGATTAGCCTATATTAGAATTTAATCACTTTTCAAACATACATAAATTAAGTCATATAATAGTTTTATAATCTCACAATCAAATTATAAACATATATAAATTTATGTGTATTAATACCATATTATGATATGTATCCAAAATATTCAAAAGAATTGTTGCCAAGAATTTGCTGTGAGAGTGAAAAGAGAAAACATACACAATTTATTTTGTATCATAAAGAATCAGACGAGATTCAACTAAAATAATTAGTACCAGTTCAGTCTGAAGTTCAACCCTTTTACGCCATAGTACCAATGATTCATTTTCACAATTTTCAACGAGAACTAGTTTGGTCCAATTCTCAAGAAACTAAAACTGAACCCTGTTTGTCTTCCCTTGAAACAAAGAGAAAGGTCACATGTATAGGCTGTTTTTATAGATTAGTTTACACAATGCAAACTAATTTGTAACAATTAATTTATCCTTATTCTGCAACGTATAAGAATCCCTTTTGATGTGTCACTTTTTTCTTGCAATAATTACAGATTTTATCGTTGTAATTAGAATTAAATCTGCCCCTATCATAACCATCGAAAAAACTCTTACGAACAATAAGACCCTTTGTTTGAGCCTCAAATCCAACAACAAACTGTTTTATCTTCTCCTTAGAAAATAGCACATTATAAACTTCATCAATTGTGAGAGTATCACGACTATATAAAATGGTGCCTCTAAACGTTACATATGAAGCAGGCAACGAACAAAATATAATCAACTTTAAATCTTCTTCATTGTACTTAACCTCCATGGTCTCCGAATCAGAGACAATTTTCTTAAATACAGTTAGATGATCTTTTATAGACCCGTCTTCTATCATACGATGAGAATGTAATCGCTATTTCAGATGCAATTTACTGGTTAGACTTTTAGTCATTAAAAATTGCTCCAATTTCAACCATATCGCACCGATTTTCTCCTTTAAAATGTCCTAGAAAATTTGATTCGAAAAATGAAGATGAATTTGAGATGTTTCCTTTCGATCGTTACATTGTTTCTCCTCCAAAGTCAAGTTGAGAGCATCTTATCAAACCCCGGCAAAGTATCATCAAAGTCCATCTAAGCAAAGCACCGCCCGCATCTTTATCTGTCATAACGAAAATCTGATATTGCGATCCAAAAAAAAATATTGAACTTCATATTTACAATCACAAAAAATAAACATCACTCTAAGTTGATCAAACCTCGCTTGATACCAATTTGTTAGAAAAATGGAGACCAGTTTGTTAGGGATAAACGAGAATTGGCAATTTAGCCTCGTTTGACACCCATTAATTTCTCATTTCCATTCTCATTCTCATTCTTTATTTCAACCACACATTCTCCAAATAAAATAATATTACACACAAATTAAAAACTTCTCATCACTTTTCTATCACACATTCTCACATCAATCACTATTCCAAAATTTATATTCACCTCAAAATTAAATTCAAACACAAGCTTAATATAACAAAAAAAAAAAAAAAACAAGATTTACGTGTGTGAAAACCCAACTAAGAAAAAAATTACGAGTAAAGGAAAAGAATTTACTGATATCAAAATATGCAAGGAATACAAATTACGTTGGATCAATCTCCCGAGAGATATAATTATTCCTATATATAATACAAGAAATGTCTAACAAAATGTGAAATCATAATATAATAGGTCTAACAAATAATGGAGTGTTTGAGGCCGAATACGAGTCCAAAAACTGCTAAAATCGCAATTATAAATTTGGTCAAATAACACGACCACTTGAGTGGCAGTTTAGTAGTGAGCGAGCTGTCAATCCACCGCTCGAGCACTGGCCAGGCAGTTAGCAAACAGTGGAGTTCCTAAAATTAATGCTCGAGGGCTTTTCGTGCGGTTAGTGAGCGTTCTTCGGCTAAATTCTTCTCCCTGCCGTCTTTTACTTCTTCAAAACATATAACCACTTCCCAATAGACCTCTAAAATAGAATTCAAGTACCTAAGTAAAGCCCTAAACAACCCTAAACATTATTTATTTCGACTCTACTTATGTCTTGCTTGTCTCCAAAGACTTTCTTATCATTGGAGCCACAAGCTCAGTGTAAAGGCCTAAATGCCTACTTTTCTTAGCCCCATGGGTGACTTGTCCAGTGGAAGGAGTTAATCAATCGCATGATTTATGCCATCTCCTACCAAGGCAAGTAGTCAATTGCTTGACTAATATCACATCCAAACACCGGCTAGACAAATCACTTGTACAATAGTGACTTCACCGTCCTCTATAAGCTCCTTGTCCCACTGGCTAAAAGGTTTTCCCAATACTGTGGTATACTATCACCACACAACAATTTGCTTATTTAACCAACTCTGAAGGCTCATCCTTCTACCATTTGGAATGTTCACAAAAACTTGCAAACTTGGAATTTTTTTCCACCCATCTCTTTGTCATTTTCCCACTAAGAAATCGATATATGGATACATTAGATTCGACCTCTACATACCTAGAAAAAGTTTAACTATCATCAAGGTTGTCTTACACACTCAAATAACTATCGTCAACATTGTTACTTAGAATGGCAATGCTTCTTGAATAAACTAATTGCCAACGGAAAGCTAATAATTCATCTTAGACTCTATAGCACAAACATCGTCCATCTGAGCCTTCTAATAAAAATTATATCAAGCCTAAACAAATCATCAACTGAAGCTGCACATACATCTCTAAATGATGCTATTGACAAACCCACCACAGAATCAGGCTACTTCGCTTCATCAAACCGAAAGCAACCAACAACCATAAAGAGGCTACTTGTCTTCTCCAAGTTTATTGTCATCTACAACAATATGTCATAGTGCTTTCAGAATTTGATGTAATATATAATCATCCTGAACCCAAAATTTTCTGATCTTATAAGGATTTCAACTCATGCTCAATTTATGCTCGGCATTTCCAGAATCATGCACAGTCCACAATCAATCTTGTTGAAATAGTTCAATATTCGATTCTATTTTTGAGTCTAGGTGTTAGCCATATCACTGTGGCACGTTTTTCAATCAAATCCATATCATAGTAATATTGGGATCCACACAAAATAATGCTTCGACAACAACTACCACATATCGATTCTTCAAATCCTGCAGTGGAACTACTTTTCACCCATGTAATAGTCTCACTCTACTCAACTATTTTTTGTCTTCTCCCATCACGAGTTTAGATATAACCATTTGCATCTTTCACCGTAAATCTTACGAGTGTGAACATTTGAATGCATCTTTGTGCTCCACTTGGTGCCTATGTTCTCGTCTACATAAAATGCACATAATCATCAATATTCCCAACTTTTTTGTTTTGACTTAGGCATTTTGCCCATATTTATAAATGCAACATACCATTCCAAAGGATACTCGATGAAAATGATCTCTCTTAGCTTCATTCGAAGTGTTGAGGGATGAGGGTTATTTTAATTTTCCACAATGCAATCCCGGGGCTCATCACATCTTATGGGTGCTCATTGTATGCCGCAATGCTCTTAGTTAGTGCCTCACCTCCAAGTAGGGCTACCTTTTAGTAGATGACTAACTTGAAGTATCTTAATAGCATATTCTTTCCCACAATATGTAAATCTTGCCTCATTCACCCAATGATGCACCATCTTCCCATGATCACATTTCTAACCAATAGACCCTTGCAACAAGGTTAGAACCCATAGCTAATGCACACGAAGCCTTTGAGTGCTTTCTTCAGTAGCTCATTTAGCTTAGATATAGTTGCATATTATTAATGTAAGGCCAGGAACACACGATATTAATATTGAGAAACAACAATAAAATGATCTCTCAAAAATAAGAGTGTAGAAATTAAAGATAACACAATCGATTTATTTCAGCCTAAGATCCGAAGGTTCGGTGACCACTTCTATTGCCTACATCCCCCGTTGAGCATCCAATAAATTGGATTTATGCTCGGTTCCACTATATAGTCCAAAAATGGCAACAAAGGTTACAAACATTCAGCCAATACACTGAAATGGTATAAGAACACTTATCTATCAAAGATATAACAATTGATCCACAAAGAATCACCGAGAATCTTCACAAACCCACATAAACTGTAACTCGAGAGAACTCAAACTCTCTTACAGATATTCACTCAGAATATCACTAAAATAGGAGTTAAATGTTACAGATTGAAAGTATCAATAAAAAATTTTAGAGAAAGAAAACGGAAGAAGAGAGCCCTAGAAAAAAAATGAGAAAACTGCCTTCCACACCAAAACCACCAGAGAATGAAACCCTCAACCAAAATAGTATGTCAACTGAAACAACACCAATAGAAGCCTCCAGAAACAAAACCAACGGTCAAGATGTAACTACATGTCTCAATCCGGTTAAATGTGCATTTTTAATAAAGTTGCAATATCAAAAACATGACTTCAACCAAAATTTTGGAAGCCCCAATTCGGACCAGGGTTCGAATCTTACAATTAACATAGCCTATGGAGCATAACAAATCTCTACCAACAACCTCAAGCTTCTTTCGCGTGCTCAACGAGGGCCACAAAAGGGGCAACATCACCCAATAGGTTCCCGACACCTATACTTACATCCTATGATGTGCCTAAAGCAACCCATCAGATGTCTCATGGCTCTTAAGGATTGTACATTTTGTACCATGAAGATAGCACATAGGTTGCCTCTATGTGGTGATGAAGACATTGACAGTTCATAAAGCAGGTTCCCTTACAATAGGATTTACAACTTTTACCCAAGTAACATGATATGCCTTTATGCTGAGGTACATAATTTTCATAAATTTTGCTTCCGAACTCCAAATGACGATACATTTGATCTATAACATATTTCTTGACTTCAACATCAATTCTTTAAAGTTTCAACCCCAATGAGTACTCGATAACTGAGATATCACCTTCGCACTAATGCCACGCACGATGCTGCTCCCTTCATCCATACGTTTCTTGATGAGTTGGACTCAGATTGACTTTTTAAACTTGGTGGAAAACTCCCTAACTCATTAGGAAAGCTCTCGATAAAGTGCATTCCCAAAACTTAATTTCTAATGCTCCCTTGGAACTGGACTACTGCCATTGCAGTCATCTTTAAATTCAATGTGAACCAAAACACTCGAGGTTATCCTTACTAGTTATTGATATTAGCATTAGGCTAAGTTGCAGCGCATGACAAATTTAAATGTCCAAAGGGACGAAAATCTTCTATTTGGAATAAACTTGCGATAAATTGAACATTGAAGACCTTACATATAAGGACCATTTCGCTAGACTTTTGAAAAATCAAAAGTTATTTGTGAGACTAAGAAGCTACTTTTGTATATGTTTGGACAATTTTTTTTTTAATATGGTTTGTCTGGTTAGAAGAGCTTTTAAAGGAAATTGGCCTAAAGTAACTTTTTCAAAAAACTCTTCTACAAGAAGTCAAAGCAAAAGCTTCTACCCTTTCAAAAGGGCCCTTATCATAGTATACCATTTTATTCCACTACTCGTTCTAGATTGGGTAAATTTTATATTTATTCATATCATTGAAAAATGAGTAGGTGGAACCCTGGTATTATTTTTCCTTTATATTATTATCAATTACATCTACATGAGCCAGTTGCAATATATCTTGATAAATTAAAATTATCCCATTTTTAGATGTTCTAATTCATCAATTAGGTATATATACTAGCATACTCGCTCCTGGGAGAGGATGAAGAGAAATATATTGTATCCTAAACACCTAAACATATATACAATGCTTTACAAAGGGTACATATTTATGCATTTGAGGAATACACTCTTCATATTCCATTCTTGTGCCTGTGCATGAAAAACCCTTCCTAAAATTTGAAGCATTTTTGTTTTCATCTCCACCTTCACAGCGAAAACTGCGCATACCGGTCTATGATCAGAAAACCTCGATTCCCCACGAATATATGATAATTGTTCAATGCCGTTTCCTCGCCATAATATTCTATCACACCTGAAATTCAATACACAGCATAAACAGTACTGACAAGGATGGAAGTAGACATGATACAATCCATATATGTCTATATAACTTTTTTATCTTTTAAATAAATTAATACTTCCTTTAGATGTAATTTAGAATATTGGAGATAAAATATAATTGAATATGAGTAACTATTCACTGTACTTTTTATATAATTAGTGAAACAAATAATGTGTTCATAGATCAAAAATTTCATACATCAGACACAAAGAAATTAGACATGATGGTACTACAATTTTTCTCAT
>CAIGRB010083241.1:18880-29974 GCA_903798255.1 Fraxinus quadrangulata | reverse complement strand
ATGCAGGGGTTCTTCGTTTCTTCTTGGATTTAACAGTCTCTCCAGCGTATGAGTCTGAGTTATGTGAATATTTGTAAGTTGGTGCGAAAAATATCCTACCTTCATTCCACCCACCGAACACTCTTCCTGATTCTCTCTCCATATTTAGCTGCGCTCAACAAATCAAAGTCAAACCTCCAATAATTATATCATGGAATAAAATAATTTTAACCTTCAAAAAATAATCATAGTTTTGAAAGTGTATCCTATTTAGGCCACTGAAGATATGAAATAAAGTAAACCAGTCATGGAAACAACACATTATGACGTCTTCAGCAATGTTCATTAAACATTTTTGTACGAAGACCAGAAAATTTTAATGATTTGTTAATGTTTTATTTAGTTCGTGTTTGATGGGATCAAGACAAAATCAATAATTAATTTTAATACATTTCATGAAGTTCACATTTTCAACCATATAAACTTGTATCAAAATTTACTAAAAACCTTATTTTAATCCCCACAAAAAAGGAGCTTAATGTTGTCCAATACCACACGTCAAAATGTGCCATTGACTCTCTTTTTGTCAAAAGAGCACACCACTAGACAAGATTAATGAAATTAACACATGAGGTTTTCTTACTTAAAACATTTGCTACCTTTTCTTTTTTCATCATGTTTGATAAGTTGGAATAGATAATATTGTATGCCTAATGTTAACAAAAAAATGACGGTCCATTCTTTTTCAAAAACATATATACTTATTTCTCCTCTTTCCAAAAAAGCATGACGTATATAAGTTGTAAAAGAATTGAAGAAAAATAAATTAAAATCTGGTTCAACCTTATTTCTCCATTTCTCAAAAAACATGATGTATATAAATCATAAATGAATTGAATCTCATCATCAACTCAATTGTTGACATGATATCAAAATCTCATGGGACCATTTAGACTTAGGAGTGCATTAGGTGTCCATTGACTTATAGTTTCTCGAAGTCCTTTTCATTTCTTTGTCAAAGTAAATTGAAAAATAACCACCAACCTGATCTTTCTCTAGAAGAGAGTCCCAATCATTATCCTCTAAAAGAAATCTCGTCTCTTCATAGCTCAAAGTCACTCTATAATTCAAGTCCCCTAGCCAAATCATGCGGCTGAAAATTTTGGATTTGAGGTTACATAATTCACATATTAAAAAAGAGTATTAATTATTTCAAAAAAAGGGTGTTTTATTTGATAAAAGTGTTTATTGTATTAAATTAATTTAGGGCGTGTTTGAACCACATTATTTTGGAAGAATGTATTCTGGAATAGTAGATTGATGGAGAATGTATTGTTAAAAAATAAAGAAAAATTTTAGATATAATAGAAAATTTTATTTTATTAGAAAATGTGTGATTGAAAATGAATTTTGAAAGAATTAATTTTTATAGAATCTGGATCAAATAGGAACTTAACTTACTCATGATCAATAATTCTTTCAGGCATTACACGACTTCGATTCTTGCAAATTCTGGCGAATTGTGTGCCCTTGAGAATTTCAGCTACATCCGTGTTTCTTCTCAGCTCATCTCCTTCCCTCTCCCCAGAAGCCAAGTGACTGCACACAAAACAAAAGCTCGTTTGGTGCAAAGTCATGCTTATTGATATACAACCCTGCAAAGTAAAAACAACAAACTAAGTAGTTTTTCAAATAAATTTAGAGTCGACTACATGAATTCTCTTCGGTCATTGCCATTGGTGCATTGCTACGCGAGAGATTATTTTGATCTACCATCCCTCCCTTTAGTGACATGTTATACCAAGATTGAGTAACTGAGTCTTCTTTATAGAAATGCCTATTCTAAGTTGGAGGTCAATGATGTTACTTATTGTTGGGTTTTGTGACCAAAATCTGGTCCAAATTGAGTATAAGGTTTCACGTTGTGGAGTATTGGGCTTGAAGATGTCAAAATAGGGTCCAAGAAAGAAAAAAGACGGATTGACGGCGTAAGACGGACGCTCGAGCTACAAGAGGAGAAAAATTGGAACAGTAACTCTCTCGCCCGCCGTTGCTGAGCTGTCGCCCGCTTATTGCTCAAGACAGGCTGCAGATTTCTTTCTTTATTTTTCAGTTTTACGCGATTTTTGACCTAATTTCCATATTTTAGGTTACTTCATGATTTGAACATCTCTCCTATAAATAATAGTATCTTCATTCAGTTTTGACAGTACATTATTGCAGAAGTTGTGTTTACTCTTCATTGGTTATTGTTAATAAAATACTCAGTTCCTCTGCCAATTTCCTTTTGTTGTTTGCTTTTCTTTTACATTTTATTCTTGATTATCAATTGTGTGATATATACTTTATATCGCCTCCTTCTCAATTCCTACCAAGTGATATCAGAGCCAAAGTACAGCAGTTTCGTAGAGCAAGGATTTGATTGTTTGAGGTTTTTGTTATCGATAGCTACCATAAAGTATGATATTCCGCTGTTGGATCGTAATACAAGATTTTCATTGTGGCAAGTGAATATGAGAGCTATATTGGCACAGATAGATTTGGATGATGGGTTGTTGGGATTTGATAAGATGCCAATAACTTAGCAACAGAGGAGAAGCAACGGAAGGATCGCAAGACACTTTTGCAGATTCATCTTCATCTATCTAACAACATTTTTCTGGACGTCTTGAAGAAGAAGACAGCAGATCCATTGTGGTTGAAACTGGAGCAATTATGCATGACCAAAAGTCTTACCAGCAAATTACATCTCAAGCAGAGACTTTATTCTCATCGTATGGCAGAAGGTCGATCACTGAAAGATCATTTGACCGTATTTAAGGAGATTGTCGCTGATTTGGAGACGTTAGAGGTAAAATATGATGAAGAAGACTTGGCCTTAATCATGTTGTACTTGCTAGCTGGTTCGTTTTCGTCGTTGAGGGACACTATTTTGTATAGTCGTGACACACTCATCATTGAAGAGGCCTATGATGCTTTGTTCTCAAATGAGAAGATGAAGCATCTAATCGGAGCTGGTTCTAGAGATGATAAAGCTCTTGTTGGGTTTTGTGCAAATGTGGAGATTTTTGGGTTTTGTGATCCAAATTCGATCCAAATTGGGTCTAGAATTTTGCATTGTGGAGTATTGGGTTTAAAGATATCAAAATAAGATCCAAAAAGGAAGCTCGAGCAAGAGGAGGAAAATTGGAACACTAAGTCTCTCGCCAACGTATCGCTGAGCCGCCCCTCGAGACGGGCCGCGAATTTCTTTCCGTATTTTTCAGTTTTACGTAATTTTTGACCTCGTTTCCATATTTTAAACTACTTCTAGGTTTGAACATCTCTCCTATAAATAATAAACTCTTCATTCAGTTTTGACAGTACATTATTATAGAATTAGTATTTACTCTTCATTGGTTGTTATTAATAAAATACTTAGTTCATCGGCTAATTTCTTCTTGTTATTTGCTTTTCTTTTACATCTTATTCTTGATTATCAATTGTGTGATCTATACTTTATATCGCGCTATATCGTCTTCTCCTAAATTCCTAACAAGTGGTATCAGAGCCAATGTTCAGCAGTTCCACGGAGCAAGGATTTGATTGTTTGAGGTTTTTGTTATCGATGGCTACCATGAAGTATGATATTTCGCTGTTGGATCGCAATACAAGATTTTCGGTGTGGCAAGTGAAGATGAGAGCTATATTGGCGCACATAGACTTGGATGATGCATTGTTGGAATTTGATAAGATACCAACAACTTGGACAACATAGGAAAAGCAATGGAAGGATCGCAAGGCACTTTCGCAGATTCATCTTCATCTATCTAACAACATTTTTCAGGACGTCTTGATGGAGAAGACAACAGTTGCATTGTGGTTGAAACTGAAGCAATTATGCATGACCAAAAGTCTGACCAACAAATTGCATCTGAAGCAGAGGCTTTATTCTTAAGGCACTTTCGCAGATTTATCTTTATCTATCTAACAACATTCTTCAGGACGTCTTGAAGGAGAAGATAGCAGCTGCATTATGGTTGAAATTGGAGCAATTGTGCATGACCAAAAGTCTGACCAACAAATTGCATCTGAAGCAGAGGCTTTATTCTCATCGCATGGTAGAAGGTCGATCACTGAAAGATCATTTGGCCGTGTTTAAGGAGATTGTCGCTGATTTGGAGACGTTAGAGGTAAAATATGATGAAGAAGACTCGGCCTTAATCCTATTATGCTTGTTGGTTGGTTCATTTTCGTCGTTAAGGGATACGATTTTGTACAGTTGTGATACACTCACCATTGAAGACACATATGATATTTTGTTCTCAAACGAGAAAATGAAGCATTTGGTTGGAGCTGGTTCCAGAGATGATGAAGCTCTTATTGGGTTTTGTGTCAAGGTGGAGATTGTTAGGTTTTGTGATCCAAATTCAATCCAAATTGGGTTTAGGGTTTCGCGTTGTGGAGTATTGGGCTTGAAAATGTCATAATATGATCCAAGAAGGAAAAAGGTAGATTGACGGCGCTAGAGAGAAAAATGGAATAATAAGTCTCTTGCCCGCTTGTCACTGAGCTGCAGCTCGAGCGAAACGTTGTCGCCCGCTTATCACTTAAGCGACGGGTCGCGGATTTCTTTCCTTATTTTTCGGTTTTATGCGTTTTTTTTACCTAATTTCCATATTTTAGGTTACTTATAGAATTTGAACATCTCTCCTATAATAATAGACTATTCATTCAGTTTTGACAATACATTATTGTAGAAGTTGTATTTACGCTCAATTGATTGTCATTAATAAAATATTCTGCTCATCTACTAATTTTTTTTTTTTTTTTTACATCTTGTTCTTTATTATCAATTGTGCGATCTATACTTCATATTGCGTTATATCGTCTCCTCCTCAATTTCTAACACTTATCATCTATAACTTTCAATTTATCATAATTAAGTCTTCATAAAAATGATCTCACACATTAATTTCAAGGCACTCACCTAACTAATAAATCATTACACTTAAAATGATACCTATTGTATCAAGATTCATTTTCCATTTGACTTTTGGGTATAAATTTTAAGTGGGATGAGTTTTTCCGTGTCAATAAGTGTATGATTAGGGAAAACAAATGGTAAATGCATTATTAATTGTGTGTCTTAGCTTCTGGTTGTTAACCAGTTCAATTTAGAATTAAACGTTGGATCACCTTGTAAGAATAAACATATTAATATATTTAAATTTAGTCTTAAACATACTCCTTCACTTGTAGGAACAAACCCATTTTTAATCAAAAACAGCACAATTATTAAAAATATGTGACTAGACGAGCTGAGCTCGTGACTCCTGCATTCTCTTATATCACTTAACTTGTACAAGGGAAACACAATTATTTATTTAAATTTAAATTTCAGCATTATTTGTTCAAGAACAAAATGGAATATTGCAGAAAAACTAACCTTGTTGCCAAGACAGCCCATGATTCCTCTTCCCATAGAAGAAATCCTGAGATGGCTAATGTCTTTAACTAAATCTCTTTGAGCCCATATAGAAACAAAAATTCCGACCATTTGCTTGCTTGCAATCAGATAATAGTTCAAAAGTTTAGGCAATGAAATTCCTGCCATTGACAGGAATTCATCTATACTTGGATCACCATCAGTAAAAGACGAAGAACAAGGGTCACTATATTTTCTTGCCTTCCATTTATTGGACATTGGATTGTCCCATGAACAGTTACAGTCTTTAAGGAGATGATTGTCTGCCCTAAGCTTCTTGCTGAGTGCTTTTAAAGATTGCTTATGAAAAATGTTGTTGAATTTGGAGTGTTTTGAATTGGGGCTTGAATCAGAAGAATGAATGGAATCATGGTTGGGTTTGTTGAGTGCGTGGCTTATTAGGGCTAGCCATTTTGCTGCTGGTTCATTGTCTTCTGATACTAAAACATTTCCAGCACTTAAAGGAACAATCTCTTGGAACCTGAAAATACACAACCAATTAGGGTCAGAACTAAAGTAAACTTATATTTCATACATTTTTGCAAAAAATTATCGACCCTTTAAAAGTTAAACAATAGCGTATTAGGTACTGGATTAAATAGGATTAATGAAGAGACGTATGTGATGAAATTGTTAATTGTTGTATCTAATCATGTTCAGTCTAGTGTACCAAACAAGAAAGTAGGATTCAATTGATAACTTTGGACCTATTTCAAGTCCATATACTTCATGATATTTCCTTTTAATTACTACAACATGCATATATTCAAGGGCTGTATTTAGTATTGGACATTAGTGCAAAATATAATGGACAATTTTAACTTCTTTGTTGTTGAGTACTATCTAGTTGAGCATACAAAACTTGCATTAGTTTATGACATCGAAACATAGAATCATGTTTTTTTATAGTCTTTAGACATGAAATTCTCCATCAATTTTCTGAATCCTATAAAATTATATTGAAAGCAAGGATGCAATCTAAAAGTTAATATTTTGCACCCCAATACATATATGTCAGAAGAGCCCTCCACCGGCAAGAAATCCTCAAGATTGATTCCATGGCTAGGACTCTTCCCTCCAACATTCCATGTAGCCACAAAAACCCTACATTTATCAAAGAAATTAATCTTTGTTAAACTTAAACGTAGCTGTAAAAACATGTAAGAATCTACTTATAATCTAATCTGACTAATTATATAAATTCATACCGAATATCTTGAATTTTCGTAGCTGGTGACATCAGCTGATCAAAATTTGACAGATTTAGGCCTTCAATTCCCAGGCTACTATGTTGTTCTGAGAAGGGATAGGAAATCAGTTCTACCATGTTTTTTTATTTCCATGTTCTGTGTATGACACTATATAATTTTCGATTCAAGGCCATTAGGGTCAATTTAAATGTGAAATACTAGATACTCGTGGTTATTTCAATGAGTATATCAATAAGCAAATGAAATTTAGTCTTCAGTTAGGTAAGCTATCAAAACGCAGACAAGGAAAGAAATTAGATTTAATTCTAATAATTTTGTATTCATTACTTACGTGGCATGCACCCATAAAATGCTGCATTTATAAGAAAATTAACTTTCTAGACATTCGAGAATCTCTTATGATAAATATTTAATGCTACTACAGTGAATGTATACACAATTGAAGAAAATATCGTTTGAATTATACATAATGCAATATAAATATATTCTATACTGCAACGAATAATATCGATGATTCATACCTCCGAAACCTTTTGTCGTGGAGGGCGAGACCTCGAGGAATGCTTGTCTTCTCGATGTAATCTTTGAGTCCATATCTGTCCAAAAAAAAAAACCCCATATGAAAAAAAAATTATATTAAAATATAAAACAATTAATATCTCAATATTTTAGTACTTTAAAAGCGTGTTTTGTAATAATTAGAGAATAAGAAGAAAGGCCAAACCATGTTCATCTCCATCTGATTGAGCAATATCCTCTTCTGAATTCTCTCTACTATTTTCCATTGAAGCAAAAATACATTGGAATAAGATACTTAAATATTCCATGAATTTAATTCATCCAAAAAAGGGGGGAAAAATCAATGAATACCCTAAAATTAATTAAAAAGAATAGTACAAATAATAATGAAAAATAGAAAATACCTTCGTTTTATTTTCATCTTTGACAGAATTTTCCGGCGTACTTGTGGGACTACTGCTTCCTGTTGCCTTTGTCATCAGAACCTTTTCATCAGGTCGACAACTTTCATTCATTCATTCATCCTCGTAAAAATTTTAAAATACAGTCTTTGTTTGGATTTCCAAAGTTTGAAGAATGTATAATTGAAAAAAAGAGAGAAAAAAAATATATTTTAAAAAAAATTAGAATCAAACAATCGGTAAGCATGTTTTGTTATGTGGTTGGTAAACGGTTGGAAATATATTTTAGCCATTGTTTGGTTCTTCTTATTTTTAAAATATATTTTTCTTTCTCTTATCTTTAATTACATCTTTAATAATATAATATTACATCCAAACTCAAAATTTTTCTTTACTTTTTAGCTACACAATTTTCAACGAAATACTATTCCAAAATATATTTTGAGCATAAAATAGGGTTCAAAAAGGCAGTTAATTTGACTAACTTTTGATTGATTATTTGAGTGAATCACAAGATTTTTTGGTCGAATGTGTTCGACTGTTTGAGTAAATTAATGTTGCAAATTTATTTTCTCAAAATCAATTTCGGTAAATAAAATATTAGTGTCAAAATAAACCGCTTGAACTTGGAATAGCTCAATTTTGACACTTGGTTTTGAATCTCAAGGGCATCAATAATCTTTGGAAGGTAGAGGATCTACATTAATGGGTTGGGACAAAACCCACGTGCACGCAATGTGGGCTCATGGGTCTTGGGTTAGGCCCAAGATGGTACGTATCCTTCTGGAGCAATAATATACTTAATTGTATTATTTTATTTCATTACCTTCTGAAATTATCAAATTTTGACAAGTCGACTGGTAGAATTTCCTCCCGTCTCCTCGACTTTTATAAAAAATAGCTAATTTCAAGACAAACTTGTGTGTTTCAAATGATACTGTCCAAATGAGTAGTGTGTATTCAAACACAACTCTTCACAATTGTGTCTTTTGGGAAACAACTTTCCAACTTCCATATAAGATTCCTATTTCCAAAATTTTGTTTTATTCCAAAATCTTCTTCTGCAATATAATATATTCTCGTTCCTTGCACTATTTCACCTTCTTCATTTAGTCCAAAAATTATATTTAGCATTTTTGAAGTATGTATTTCAGTTTAGAGAATAAAGCAATAGTTGGTCTTGTAATTTGAAGCGTTACTATTATAAGACATGATAGTTGTATCTTGAAAAATGAGTGTAGAAAAATTGTCACACCAATGTATGGCATTGTTGACTTAAGGAGAAATAATCGAACTCTTATCTCAGCCAATTTCGATTTATATGCATTTCATATTTAGTTGCAGTTTTGTTACTTACTTTGATTACAAATGAATATTTTTATAATGTTTATTAGACGTTTAACAATTGACCATGAACATTGTTTGCTTCTTCTTTTTTAATCATAGATGGAGGGAGGGGGGTGAATCTTGTATTAAGTATCAATGTTATACCTAATAATTCAACTATTCATAAGTTAATTGGTTTTTGATTTATATGACGTGAGATTTTATCCTTAACATGTCTCTAAAATATGGTGATTCATTTGAAAGTATTAATTTGGGATTTTGAATGCTTGTTTGAGTTTTAGATAGATTAAATTGTTTGGATAAACTTTTTAAGTTTTACTTGAGACTAATATTTTTATTAAAATGTCAACTTTGTTTAGAGAATGTTAATTAAATTTTTCATATTTAAGTAGGTATACCTTAATATGCATTGCAAGATCATGGTTTGTTTCAAGAAGTTGATCTTAAGTTTTGATTGCTTATTAAAATTTTAGACAGATCAAAGGCTCTTATAACTCTTGAATTTCAGTGCAAAAAGTCAACCTCGTTGAAAGGGATTGTTAGAAGCATCGCAAACTTCGATAGTGTTGTTAGTATATTTAAGTGGATAAATACTAGTTTAACGAGTAAAATATTGATAAATTGCGTATTTGTAGCATTGATATCGTATTTACAGAATCGATATCGTATTTGCAGATCAGATATCGTATATGTAAGACTGATATCGTATATACAATAGATATCGTATATGCAACTTAGTGAATTTACAATTTATGCATACTATATTAGCAACTTATCAAAAGAATAGAGCAAATAATTTTATTAACTGCAATAAAATAATAAAACAAATAATTTAAATTGCAGCAAAATAAATTTCAAATCGAGACATGTGCGAACACAGTTTTCTTAAAACAGATTCGTCCCCTCACCGTACATGCTTGAAGTATAACTTGAGCATCTACTTCCCTAGAAACAACAGTAAAACAGTAGATTCTGAGAACTACAGATACTATTTCAATGAACTGATTTAGTATCTGAATAATACCACCTCCAAGACTCAAACAGAAATTAAAATATACGCAGATAGAACTCGAACTTTATGCAGAAATCAAAAATTTCGTGCATTTTCAGATGAATTCGTGTGTGTTTAGAAAAGTGGAAAACGAGACATATAAAGACTTGACTCTTGAGAATGCAACTTGTCATTCACTTAATGGCAATTACTATATGAGTTTTAATAGTTTCACAAAATGAAAAGTCAATTGAATAAAACAAAAATATAACAAAACGTGGACACTCTTAAGGGGGGGCCAATTTTGCTCCTTTTGGTTCGACATTCGTGTACGCAAGTTGTGCCCCCACACAACTTTAAGGTCCGAAGCCTATTTCGATTTGTGATGTGCACCCCCGCGCGCACACGGGAAGAAAGCCTCTAAACTACACATAATTACACTATTTCAAATTGCAACCATATTTAAAGTAGTTTTTGTTTTCATCAACTTCCTATGTTGGACAAACATATTTCTAGTTTTCCCACCAACACAAACTTCTTTTAATTGGCGTACTTTCAGCTTCAATTTCTCATTCACCTGAGCATCAATTTTGATAAGTAAATATATGATTTCGATGTACTCACGGAGGGAACACAAATCAATCTTTATTTTCCAAAATAGCCAAACGGGTCCCACTCAAAACTCATGCCAAAGTCAGCCACATACTCATTTTTTCAACAATTCCCCACATGAATGAAAATTGGGAGCGACACATGAATGTAACACATGACGATTTGATAAAGTTCAACGGTTGAAACTTGCACAGGATAGGTAGGTTAATCCCTTTGAACCTTTTCTTGTGAAAGCATATTTACTTTACTAGTTGACCAGTAGACGCGATGTCTTTGAACTATTCTGCCGTTTGTATAAACGATGATATACTCCATACAGTATTCTTCCTAACATATTTCAGTTCTCATTACTATATTCATTTTGGCCATGAACATATGCCTGATTTTGTGAGAGTTCACAAGAATTAAGCTCCACACAATTCTCTTAGAAACGACTCCGCTTCTTTCTCACATAGGTGATTTCTTATTACAAGTAACCCGCATTACTTGGCTCGATCTTCGACGCATAAGAATCATTAAAAGCATATTGCTTATCTTTCATCCTTACGGGCATCACTGTTGCATAAT
>CAIGRB010083241.1:0-12180 GCA_903798255.1 Fraxinus quadrangulata | reverse complement strand
TTTTTTTTTATTACCATAAGAGTTTCAACAGTTTCAGAAAATGAAAAAGTCAGTTGAATAAAATAAAAATGTAACAAAACGTGGACACTCTTAAGGGGCTAATTTTGCTCATTTCGGTCCGATATTCGTGTACGCAGGTCGCGCACCCACACAAGTTTAAGGTTCGAAGCCTATTTCGATCCGTGATTTGCACCCCCCTGCGCGCGCACGTGGAGAGAGAGTCTTTATGCTACACTCGATTACACATTTCCAAAGTGTAACCATATTTAAAGTGATTTTTATTTTTATCAACTTCCTATGTGGGACAAACACATTTTTAGTTTTCCCACCAATACAAATTCCTTTTAATTGGCATACTTTGAGTTTCAATTTCTCATTCACCCGATCATCAATTTTGGCAAGTAAATTCGATATTATCACGGAGGAGAACACAAATCAATCTTTATCTTTCAAAATAGACAAACGGATCATACTCAAAACTCATGCCAAAGTCAGCCATATACTCATTTTTCAAACAGATAGTACATTTAGCTCTCTAACCAGCACGAGTTATTTGTCAATGTGTGATTATTAGATAACTGTTCATAAATTTTGTAAAACCACATTGCTTACAGCCGTATTGGCTTGGGATAATCTGCTCGTGTAATTGAGGAGGTGAGCATATTGAACCTTAGCGAGTGTCCATGATGTGCCTTTCAAGAACCCATGTATGCCTAGTACCTATATTGATCATTGTTCATTCTTTTTTATACAGCAAGACTGTGTTCTTCTATTTCTAAAATGATCGTAGTCGTAACTCTTAAAAGCAAGAAAGTCCTCCTTGGTACGATAATCGGAATGACGAATTAAAACTGCTTATCATAATTATTTTTGTGACAAAAAATAAAATAAAGAGTAATATTATCTGCCATCATTGATTATCACCATCATATTTAGATGATACTGAATAATTGGTACTGTAATATGGATAGTACATCAATGCGTTTTCTTGAACATATCATTAATAAGACTATGTTACCATATAGATAATGATGATAATTAGCGACAAATAACATTATCTAATACAGGAATGGCCACTTACTTTCATTGCCTGAAACTGTAGAAACATGGAAGTTTAATTCTTATTTTAAAAAATAATTATTCTCACAAAACTTTTTTCATGAAGATATTACATTTTAATTGCATTAAGATTTTAATCTTTACATATTATCATACTTATTTCCTCAGCCTTTTCCATTAGTAAGCATATTTTGTACCTGATAATGGTCACATTTCTAGTTTTCCCACCAACACAAATTTCTTTTAATTGGCATACTTTGAGTTTCAATTTCTCATTCACCCGATCATCAATTTTGACAAGTAAATACATAATTTCGATATACTAACGGAGGAGAACGCAAATCAATCTTTATCTTTCAAAATAGACAAACGGATCACACTCAAAACTCATGTTAAAATCAATCACATGCTCATTTTTCCAACAGATAGTACGTTTAGCTCTCTAACCAACACGAGTTATTTGTCAATGTGTGATTATTAGATAAATGTTCATAAATTTTGTAAAACCACATTGCTTACAGCCGTATTGGCTTGGGATAATGTGCTCGTGTAATTGAGGAGGTGAGCATATTGAACCTTAGCGAGTGTCCATGATGTGCCTTTCAAGAACCCATGTATGCCTAGTACCTATATTGATCATTGTTCATTCTTTTTTATACAGCATGACTCTGTTCTTCTATTACTAAAATGATCGTAGTTGTAACTCTTAAAAGCAAGAAAGTCCTCCTTGGTACGATAATCGGAATGACGAATTAAAATTGCTTACCATCATTATTTTTGTGACAAAAAATAAAATAAAATAAAATAAAATAAAGAGTAATATTATCTGTCATCATTGATTATCACCATCATATTTAGATGATATTGAATAATTGGTATAGTAATATGGATAGTACATCCATGCGTTTTCTTGAACATATCATTAATAATACTATGTTACCATATAGATAATGATGATAATTAGTGACAAATAACATTATCTAATACAGGAATGGCCACTTACTTTCATTGCCTGAAACTGTATAAACATGGAAGTTTAATTCTTATTTTAAAAAATAATTATTCTCACAAAACGTTTTTCATGAAGATATTACATTTTAATTGCATTAAGATTTTAATATTTACATATTATCATACTTATTTCCTCAGCCTTTTCCATTAGTTAGCATATTTTGTACCTGATAATGGTTTCTATCCAAAAATTATTTGACATGCTCTAAAATAAAGGAACAAATATTTACTCGCACTTTTTTATTTGTTAGTTATTTGAAAATACGAAAGGCATAAAAAAAATTTATGTCCTTTTTTGCAGAATTTTTTGACAAAAATCATTACGAGTCACATAATGTGCTAGCTAATGGAAATAAAAAATAAGAATGCAATAAAAAAATCTAGGATGTAAGTATGACAATAAATAAATCTTATGGACCTTCGATGTAATTAAAAATATGCTGTAATTATAAAAAATGTGATATTAGTATCTTCCCATTAAAAGAATTGATCTTTTATGTCCATCATGCCAATCTTTGGACTTGGCTCTGCCCACTGCACAAGTTGGCTCGTGCTCGCTTTGGGACAAGTCGAGCATGACACAACAGCTTTTTAAAAAGTTGGCTCAGCTACCCCTGCCAATGTGTTGGTTGGTGGGGGTAAGTGGAGCAGGCTCACGAGCCGCTTGCTGGCCCAATATTTTTTTTAAAAATTTCTTTTATATCTATGGCAATTTAAAAATGAAAATAGTGAAAGTGTATGATTAAAAAAATTGTAGTTATAAAAACCTCCTCCTTTATTTGGAATTCGAAGCAACTACATGATATCTAGACAGGGTAAAAATCATACCTTATTAATATTTCATATAAATGTTTTTTAAAAGTTAAGTAAATACAATAACAATTGTGCTTATGAAATAAATAAAAAATCTACTTACATCATGTGTCTGCTAATGCAGTACATAAACATTTATGGAAGGATAAGAAGGTCACCTTCTCAAGCCAACGCCGTACACAAACTTCTTGTTGGGAAATATATTATTTACGAGAGGAAATGGATAAGAAACCAACAATTATAACCAGCAACACAATTAAGAAAATCAGGATCAAACTTAGATTCATTAACGGAAATAAATAAAAGAAGAAGATGAACTTATCTTTGTGTTACTGAACATTGCAATTCCTCTTTTAGTAGACTTTGATCTTCAACTATTATAACAAGCAACACAATCAAGAAAATCAGAATCAAACTTAGATTCTTTAACCGAATTAAACAAAAGAAGAAGATGAACTTATCATTAAGTTGCATGAACATCGCAATTTCTTCCTTTGTAGATTGTGATCTTCCATACAAGTATTGAAAAACCTCGATGCAACTGATCAAACAACTTCGAAAAAGATGAAATGCTCAAACGCGTGAACAATGTCGTACTCAAACGATATTTGCCCCATCTCGGATACAATTGGCACTTAAAGGGTTTTCCAACAAATAGTTTGTAGGATTAATCAAGCCTTAAAGAGAATTTAACATTTAAGCACTGATATGATTCTCCAAAATTTTAAGAACACAAGGAAAGATTTGAATATGGAAGAAGAAAGAATTGATTTTATCTTTGTGCAATGAATGATAATGATCACTCTTTTTTCAAGTGTTTTCTATATATGTGTATTGATCATCTTATAGCTTATTTATAGGCATTGATCAATGCACCACGAATTGGTGTCGAAACTTATGGAAAAATTGTAAGATACCCTCCAAAAGCCGCCAAAACTGAAACAAAAAAACTGTCAAACGATTAAAATTTTTGGCATGTGCGTACGCACAACACAAATCGTGTGTATGCACGATAGAGTCAATTTTGCCTCTATCCCGGCCAACTCAAATCGTGCGTATGCATAGGCATAGTGTCAAGGCATTTCCTATTTTCTCAATTTCATTCCACATACTTCCTTTTTGATTTTGAACAACAAATTATCAACACTTGTTTCTATAAGATTTTGCAATATTGTCCATGCCATGAAATAAATCTCGATCCATTATATGATTTTCCATAAAAGCCTTTAAGTCTTGGAGTGCGGATAAATTAGCGCGTGATGTTAATAAATTATGGACATTACTGAAAAATATCGAATTGTGGAATCCTTGTGCAATATATCCCTAAGGCAAATTAAAGAAGTCCGCCTAATGAATGTTTTATCCCATGTTAGTGTTCCAAGCATATGATTATCATGTATTTGGAGCTCAGGAAAATGTAAATCGATATAGTTCGAACTGGAGTGTTAATTACATAATTCTATTATTCTATCAAGTAATTAGCACATATTTGTTGCTAAAGGTGAAATTTAAATTATATTGAAGTAACTTCAAAACAATGTTATGATCCTCGTACCTTGAGGAAGATCGAACACTACAGTAATAATGATAAATATAATATGCAAACTGTGGAAACATATGTTCGAATTTGTTTTCCATCAACGCATACACTTGGAATAGAGGAGAATCTTTGTCCCTGCACTGTACAAAGGGTACAGAAATATTCAATAACAATGGTAACACAAAATTTTAAAATTGGATAACAGGTTTCACATTGCATAGAAGAAGAAAAAGTGTTTAAAAGATTATAAAACAACATGCATATTGTGCCAATTATTCTTAGTCAAAACAATGTCATTTTGAACTAGATAAAAATTGTAGTAACCTTGTTTTATAACTAGCACATTTCTTAGACTGGAGTAATGTGGTCGAAAATCTATGTATAACCCAAAAAAAAAAAAAAAGTGAACACTATCAGTAATATTTTAAGGAACGTGAGGAAAATTCTAGTGAAACCAACATCTACATTTCCATATTTCAGATTTACCCTCCCAAGTTTACTTTTACCGACGATCCAATATTTGAGCTCTAGATTGTATCGTGGACTATAAGCATTGAACATAATAATTAAATTCAAAATCTCTTCTCGAAAGGAAAGAAAAATAAACGGTTGCAAATGCCCTGTAGCATTATTGATTTTCCACGCAACGAGTACAAGAGATGCTAAGTATTTTATTACTTAGATTAATACTTATAGATTACCTTCAGTAGAATAAGTTGAATCAATGGCCAAAGAAATCATACCTTCATAGTTTTGAAAAATCAACGTTAACTCCTCTTCTTACCAAAGGTGGTAACGCAACTAGGTAATTCATTGGATCTCTAAAAATGCTCCATAGAACTCCAAATATATTTGTTAGATAATGAAGATGAAAAGCTAGCCTTTATGTAAATTACTTAAATAAATAAGATAATTAGAATTAGAAAATATAGAGTGACCTATCTTTATTTAAGTGCTAAAGTGTGAATACCAAACAAATTACGAATAAGGGAAAAATATCTAAATACATTGATTCGAATATATTTTCGTGAACAATTAACCTATCTTCAGTTTTTATTGTTCACGAAAATATAATTACCAAGTCCCATTAACCTATCTTCAGTTTTTATTCTTCATATGGACGTAATCTTTATTTAGTATTGTTCACGAAAATATAGAGTGACCTATCTTCAGTTTTTATTCGAATATATTTTCGTGAACAATTAACCTCTTCGAAGAACATAACATGGAATTCAGTTTGGAGAGAACTTACTGCTTCGTAGTTTCCCTCAAATTCTTATGATGAAGTCCAATATGATAAGATTTGAGACCCCACTCTAAAATGTAACCACGATAAGAGGAGTAGTCCAAACCCTTTAAATTGATTTATATTTTCATCTTTATTAGATGTGGAATTTTATCTTTTAAAATGACATCGGAAGATGGTGGTTCATTTGAACAAACTAATTTTAAAATTCGTATGCTCATTTTTTGAGTCTTGATTGGATCGAATTGTTCGTTGGAATTTAATGGACTTTGATACCATGTTAAGATTTAGAATTTCATTTTAAAAAATCAATCTTGTTAAGAGGAGTAGTTCAAATCCTTATAAATTGGTCTATATTTTCATCTTTATTAGATGTTGAATTTTATCATTTAATACAATACAAGGTACCACTAGCTTAATGTTAGTTCTATCTACTAAACCAGCTGGTGAAATAGAATAGATAGCACCCAATGGGGATCGTGCTTTACAGAACTCGAAGACAACCTCGTAGACCCGTAAACAGTGGTTGCATAGTTCCTCAGCACAAACATCTAATCCTAGTAACAACATTGTACTAAGCCCTTGTTTGGTGGCCTGTAATTTACTTTATTTTAATTTATTTTTCATACTCATTTTTAATCACACGTTCATACAATAAAATATTCTACATATAAATCAAAAAAAATCCATGCTTTTTAACCACACATTCTAAAAATAAATAAAAAAGTACAATTCAAAAACATAAGTTTTCTCAAATTAAAAGCCACCAAGGGCTAAATGAAATATTACTACGGCCGACTGGAATAGTTGAAAGAAGTGAATTCAGTAGAATAAATTTCACAGATTCATAAATACACCACATGTTGCAACAACTCCTTTTCTAATAACTATATATTGGACTTCTTGGAGGAGAATTTCTTCATGGGAATACATTTCCCATTCATTGAATTCTCTTTTTTTGATTCCTCCTCGGCTGCTTCTCCTAGCCCCGCCATGCTGCTCCTGATCAATGCAAATATTGCTTGTTTGGTAGTTCAACTCGACAATATTAGCATATCGAAATAAGCTAAAAACCCCTATAGTATTATCAAATTAATTAAACTAAAAAAAGTACATATAATGGGACCGGGAGTACATAACAGTAAGTAAGTACTAATGCTATTAATGTACGAATCATGCTGGGCTGTCAAGGGGGAGATTTTATTTTATTTATATGGGTCCGTGTGGATCTCACTACAAATGTGAGAGGATGTTAACCATGTGTCAAAATTATTTTGGCAAAATGGCAATTTCCATTAATGTACAAGCAACACAGTGAATATGTGTAACAGGTACCCCGACAAAGAGAGTGTCTAGTAGATAATATATTCAATTCACATGCAAATGTCTGTTGAATTAATTAAAGTGTCCTCAACTGGAAAAATTGAAAAGAGAAGATTCTCCCTACCATATATTGTCCCAACCCCGCCAAGAAATGGCCCGGTTCAGACTAGAGCAGACACGGATCGTGCTGGAGGCTGACCCACATTCAGTCAAGTTGTGTGCGTGTCGAGCCTTCTTCTTTTTTTCCTTTTCCTTTTTTTTTTTTTTGGATGACCAGCCTAGTTTGACCGGTTTCTTATTTCAAGTGGCATTATGGGTGGGGCCGTGGGGGTGTCGAAAAGCCTAGTGTGCTACCTAGTTGAGATGTCCAAGTGTATCTACAGTCTACGTATTCGTAACTCCAAGAATCTGAAGTGAAAAAAAGGAAAAAAGCTTGAGTTACCTTTCTTCATTGTGGGAGGATGATTTCTTCAATCCAGGTTCAACCTGAATTCTTTCTTCAATAGACATCGACTCAACAATGCTCCCACTGAAGTACCCTTTCTCCTCGGACTGCAAGTTCCCGAACCTCGGATTCTCTGACATACAACTGATCATCTCATCCTCCTCCACCGCTAGCTTCGAGGCCGCCTTGCAGACTACCCCTTTATGCAGCCCACCACCACCACCGTTCCGAGCCACCGTGCCCGGTGTTGGTTGCTTCACATTTGCAGCCGGTATACTCTTCCTAAACGACCCCGATCCGCCACATGCAATAAGGCTTAACAGCACAGAGTTTCTAGTCAATAATGTCTTGTTTCCCACCAAATCACCATCTTCAACCACCTTGGAAGTATTTGATGGAGGGGTTGAAACTGAATTTCCAAGTTTCAATTCAGTTCTAATGTTTTTATTTGGTTCTTCCTGTTGTAATTCAGCAATTTCATCAGTAGAGACTCCTCTAGAACATCTAGAATGTGGCGTAGTGGAGCTCGTGGAGCTCGTTTTCTCCTCGTACTCTTCTTCCTCTTCGTCCCCTACTGCATTTTCTTCGTCTTCATCTCCACAATAATGGTTGCTCACAAGTTCTTCTGGCTGGGGGTGTCGTTTTGAAGGTAAATATTTGTGTTTTGGCTGCGAATTTGTGTCTTGTTGAAATTGAAGAACATTGCCAACTTGAAGATGTTGCAATTTCTCTAACATCAAACATGAATTGTGAACAACATTAAAACATAAATAAACACACATTTTAGCCTCAATTTAGGATTAGGTTTAATTATCAAAAAAAAAAAAAAAAAACCTTACCAGTGCAACCCTCAATTAATTCAGACCCTTTGAGTACATATTCAGCTCCTTCTGATGGATAAATAATATCATTCTCTGCCAAGTCCTTCCATACATAGCCATTCTTGTAGCTCCTACAATCAAATATTACTAGTCATAAATGCATTCATTACATGAATAAATCTCTCGGGTCACCAACTTTCTTGACCTTCTGGCATTGGACTGGCGGTAGCCCATCGCCACTCATATATGCAACACGCTTGGCCAAGCTTTCGAAAAGCTAAATTTAACCTTTTTTTTTAACACTAAAGTATAGAAAAAAAAATGTTACTTAAATAATAACTTTTTGATCCATTGTCTCATGACTTTGACGAACCCTGTGAATACGTATATATTTTCATGCAATGCAAGAATCTAATCTTCTCTAATAATGACTAGAATCGAAAGTGAGGAAGATTAAGGGTAAGATACCTTTTGCAAGACCAAGAATAGAGTGAAGGCATTCCTTTACCTCTTAGAACAGTAAGGCGCTCCATAACATCTGTTTCATTCATTAAACTCATTACAGATGTATGATGAACCATCATCGTACATTCGCCCATCTAAGATAAAAAAATTCAAGAGAAAAACGCGAAATATTTTTAATACCTTTCAAACGAAGCTGTTGATGAACCAAATGAGTTACTTCCATGTAATGTGGGTGCTCAAGATGGCCATTTCTTGATAAATAGTAAACAACTTGAACATTCTTGAATGTGGGTTTGATCACTCTTTGTTGCATACATACTTTTGCTCTCTCTCGACTCATTTCTCTACGCCTTGTTCTCCCTGGAAAATCCATTAAAAATAAGTACCCTTTTTTTATTTATTTATCAACTTATGTTGAAATTGAATACACACCAAACCCTACTACCCCTTTTATACAGGATCTACACGAGCAAAACAGATATATACTATTGGACAGAGACAAATATAAATGTCTCGAATGCCGTGTCCACAGAAAATTCTTTCAACCTAGGGAGAGAGGGAGAAAAAAATGCTTCTTATTCGTAATATTTTACATAATGATGTGGTGTCAAAATGAAAGTTATTATGTGGAGAAAATTCATTTGTTGATAAACCATTATGTCAGTTATTATGTATATATAGCACAACCGAAATGAGAATATATACGAAGGAGTTGTTATACATGTACATAACAACTTATTCAATGATTTACAAACACATGACGTAACAAGATTTAATTGGATCAAAATTTTATCAATCAAATAATTTTTCTACTTATATTTTAAGTTCTTATCATTATGTAAAACATTATGTACAAAATACATTTTCTATACCGAGCTAAGTGTTAGTTGGGACAAGTTGATTGTTGGCTTGCCTCACTAGCACTTTAAGCAGCGAATTTCTCGTGTAAGCCAGCTCACCAATGGCTTGAGAGCTAGCTCGTCAAAATTAATGAAAATTGTAATTCCATTAATTGGGGAGTTTGCAAGTCGAGCCACACTTTAGTAAAGCGAGTCGACTTGCGTAGTTGGCCAAGCCAAGTCTGGCCGCTTATCTCGGCCCATTTATCACCCCTATACAGTAAAGCTTCACATATACCCAGGCTTTCCTAGTCATATAATCGTATTAACCTTTTGCAAATTGAGACAATGAATGATGTAGGACAATTGGCGTTGGAGTTCGAAGAAAAATTGGATCGAAAATTGGCTAAACGAGCTGTTCCGAAGAAACATGCATAACTTTTTGCACCGATGTTAGATTTTATATTATAATATGTTTTCGAAAACTTCTTTCAGCGCTCCATACCATTCCAACCCGGGTCACCCAGGGTTTACGTCGTTTTCAATCTCAAATTCGCAGTTTAAGGCGTGTTATCGGGCAGTCAAAGTTTAGCATTATTTTTGTTTTTATTTGCTTTGATTTACCGGATGTCTTTTTTGGTATTTTTGCTTAAATTGGGGTTCTCAGATACTATTTAAAGTGTTGTTGGTGCGGATTCATTGAAAAGTTTTAGGTGAATAAGCACATAAATCAAAGGTTGGCTCGGTTAACCAGCAATTGAAGTAGCGAAAATAATAACGAGGTATCGATTCTTTGTGCACCCGAGCCGAATGTTGAAGAAGTTTAGGACATGGTTGGAATAGGTTGACCTTTGGCTTGGTTATACATGTGGAGACATCATCAATTACCTGAAAATTATTTAAGCAATATGAGATAGAACATAAAATGTGTTAATATAGAGATTATTTTACTATTCATCGTTGTGGTGTGACCTAAATTCCATTTGATTTGGTTTTTGATTGAATAGAAGAAGTTTTGGTTTTGCGAGTCCTAATTAATAAATATCAAATTTCATTAAGGATTGGGAGTTTGACTTAAAAAAGGGATTTGAGATGAAGAAAAATACTTTGAAGGCATAATTATCGAAAGTTGGTGTTGCAACGCTGCAGCGCTCGTGAAGAATATGGAGGCAGGGAGCCTCGGCTCCCCTGTTGGTTTTGACGCCCCAACTCGGCCACCAATTTTTTTCGAATTTTATGCTTTCCTCTTTATCTAGAACTCCAAAAAAAAGCTCATATATATTATACATTATTGTATCTCCATGTATACATTCAACAACATCTTGAAAATTAGAGAGTTTAGATTTCAATTAAAAGTATTAAGATTTTCATATTTTAAACATATTTATTATTGGTTATATAGTGAAATTCTCATCTTCTTCTTCTTATGTTTTTTTTTTCCATCTTGGGTTTCTATAAAAATCTTGGTGTTCTTGTTTATTCTTATTTATTTCATTATTATCATTATCTTGCGTTTAATTCATAACAGTTACATCGAGAGATTTGGATGCAAGTGGGACAAGAGCCGATGCCTTATCTTTTTATTCGAACACGAGAATATGCTTATAACAGGTTTGAATACATTAATGAAGATTGGGACGAAATGTCGCACTCACCTTATGTGTGTTTATTTATTAGGTTAATCTGTGCTGTAATTGATTATTGAATAAATTTGGGTGTTCTAACTTTTGAAATGTCGAAAAAGAAAGAAACACATCTTCTTGCAAGAGAATTTAAGATGAATCTTTTCTATTTTCGATAGCTAGGGGTGTGCAGAATCTAGGACATGAAAGTTATCTGTTAATAATAAATGAGATTTACTTTCACAAGTTGTAGTCAACCCTTTATTAACATAAGAAGACAATTTCTATGTGCCTTTTTAGCTGTTAGCACTGCACCAAAGTACAAACTTTTTGTGGTGGCAATGGTGATAATTAAGGCCTTTTTCTTCTTAACTTTTTACCCTCCGGATCTTGCAATTATGATTAGGAGAGTAGGGCAAAATGACCAGGTCGTAGTGCGTCATGCCGTCTGAAGTTTGGACGAGTCTAAGCCTGACTCGCTTGTTTTTGTATATTGGGACAGTTTTTTCTGCATTTCACTATTCGATGGAGAAACCGAGAAAGTGGCCGTTTCCATCCATTGAAGACCAACTTGAAACAAAAATGAAAAATTATGGACTTTAAAGTCCTGATATTCTGATCAGGACCCAACAACTCTATGTTATACTTTGAGGACCGTGGCTGCAAAATTACCCTAACTTGAACAAGAATGGAAAATTACACCATTGGTCTCGTTCTCTCTTTTTCTTTTTTTTTTTTATGACTTAGGTGTCCAACCTTCGCCACTCGGGTAAATCCGGATGCAGTCACATGTTATACACACTTGGACAGGACATTCGACGGTTCTCCACATGGATCTCCGTCTTCCAACATAAATGTTGCCTTCCAACCTTTAAATATTGCCTTCCAACATATTGCCTTCCAACTGCTGTAGAGATTCGAATCTTTGATACTCCGTGAGATTTCTTTTGTAAATATTACTGTAACTTTGTCAAAAAAAAAAATGTATTTTTGAAT
>CAIGRB010083211.1:0-17317 GCA_903798255.1 Fraxinus quadrangulata | reverse complement strand
TCTCTAAATTAATCTTTTTAATATTATATTAAATTTTATTACCAAATTTTATTATAAAAATATAATTTGAATTTCTTCGTTCAATTGAATTATTCAGTTTTTGGAAAAAAATCAATATTCCCTTATTTAAAAGATTATTTTCATTTGATTGTTTCACATATATCCTAACAACTAAAAAAAAATATTTAATGTAATAAATTAATGCATGCAAAATGTTATTATATATTTTGATAAAATTTTATTTTATGTTATATTTACCCTTGTTTTAAATTGTTTTAATTAATAGTTACATATGAATCTCGATAATATCTAAATTTAGATAATAATAAAAAAAAAAGAAATACCAAATGATAGGGTAGTTATATTCCCACCAAAATTTTTAGTAACTACACAACATTATAGTTGCAATAAATATTTATATTTATGAATTTGTGGAGTCATATTTTAATGCACATTTATATGCTAGATCTTTTTTCACCATTGTGATTTATCTTTGACTTGACGATTTATCATTTTAATATATATAATTTTTTGATTTTTATTTAGTT
Organism: Fraxinus quadrangulata; assembly: GCA_903798255.1. NCBI lineage: Eukaryota > Viridiplantae > Streptophyta > Magnoliopsida > Lamiales > Oleaceae > Fraxinus > Fraxinus quadrangulata. Next base: position 16,769 of record CAIGRB010083211.1, on the reverse strand, counting down.
GTTTTATTATTTATTAAATTATAATTTAATAATTACTTTTAGGAGAGATAATAGGATATTAGCATAGATGCAATTATATTAAACTTTGACAATTAGATTTTGTTGAAATGTGAACAGTAGCCACTTTGTATTGGTGTTTGATTGATTTTTATATTAAATAAAATCATTTGGGATTTTTTTTTTCCTATCTACCCTATTTTCGGTATTAAACAAATTTTGAAGTGTTAATTATAATTAGCATATTTCGCTGTATCATATTGGTATCAGAGCAAAATCATATTTTTGATAAAGACATGTGCTGTATGATATTATATTTTTATGATATATCATATATTTGCTATAAGATTTTTTTTTTCAACATTGATAAATAAAATATTAAACTAATATATTAATGAGTTTTTTATTTTGTATTCCAGAAACATCACAAATAAATACACTATCGTTAAAAATACAAACAAAAACGAGATCTGATTTATCAATAGATCAACAAAATAAGTCAAGTTGTCAGTTTAATTTGAAAAATATTAACTTTTTCCCGTTTTGTTAATTGTCAATGTATATTTTTGTTGTCACATCTTAAATTGGTTTTCATATTTGTAGGATTGATGTCCCTAAACAAACATAGTGATTATATCTTTATAAGACAATTGAATGCATTTGAAGTGGATTGTAAAAGTATCTATACTTCAAAAATATTCAATTGAGATATATAGCAATAAAAATGACCGTATTGAAGTTTTAAAACTAATTTTGTATGATGGGAGGTATTATATAATATCAAAATTATCCAATACTTTTCTTATAGAAGTTTTACTATTAAACTAATAGATTATTTTTTTATAATATTTTCAAGAAAGTAATTTTCAAGTTACGTTGTTTAAAGTTACAATCGAAAAGTTCTTTCACATGCTTAAAACGGCGAAAAACACAACTTCTAATGAATTTTACATGCATCATTCATTTGATATACAAGACGTGCAACGCACGTGTTTATTACTAGTTTAATTAAAAAGATGCAACGTACTTAAAATTTTTTAGAGTGACAAAAAAAAAAAAAGTTCAAAAGTGACATTCGTGCAAATATTATTAAAATGAGACATTTTTAAAAATGTCAATCCAAAAGGACATGTGGTACAATTTTCTCTTAAAATTTATTGTGAGCAAGAATTAATTTAGATTTGGCTGTCTTGGGATTACCTTAATCTGTTACAGAATAGTAGTTGCTATCAGTGAACTCGATATTCTTTGATGCGCCCATAAGTAATTACACGATCAAAGACGTCGATGTTTGAATCTAACATTAATTGAAGTAGTAAGCACATATTTTGCGTTCGAAAGTCATCACCATGTTCAAGAGGTTAATGAGTCCACTTGAGTTTTTCTGTAGAGAACGGTTTAAATTTGAGTTCAGTATTTGGGGATACCAAATCCTAATATCGTAATTGTATCACAAAGAAATTGTTGAGGAAGAGAAAATAATTAAAAGGATGAAATTGTCATTTTATCTTTGACAAATATTTCAACGTCCGACATGGACAAGACATATAGATGACAAGTTAAGAGGACGTAAATGCATAGAACTGAAATATATTGTCTATGTCATTTTACATAATTTAATCTCGCCTTTAGTGAATGGAGCGGAAACTAATAATTGTTATACACAGGCTAAGATCGAAAGCCAATTGCATTCGGTTCAGTTCTTGGTTCTCGAACTAGAATCATGGGGATGGAACCGATTTATTTTATATAATTTCTTAGTTTTTTATAATTTATAGGTTGGATAAAAAAATTGCAATAGTTATTAACTTAAACAACTACGAATTTGGATCGGGTTGCGAGTTACCAATAAAAATCCGCCCAACCCAGTTAATAAAAAAATACAAAGTCCATGATTTGCACAAATATTTTCATCTTCTTCCTTTTTTTCTTGATTTTTGTCTTCATTATTTTGTGTTATGTAGTTGAATTTCTAAGCTTTATGAAGATTTCTTATTTGGATTTTCTCCCTTGCAAAAATGTTGTCGAGTAATAGGGTGTTAAGTATACTTATCAAAAGGGTCTACTTAATAATGTTTATTCAATATGTATTCAAAAAAAAATATATATATATAGATAGAACAGAACCCGAATCGACATTTCGGGTTTGAATTTAGTTCCAATGATTACATGGAAATGAATGACTCCGTTTATGAAATAATTGAAGCATAATGGGCGATTTCGTGTATTGAAATATTAGAATTGACCCACTCGACATACAACCTACTCTTTTGTGATTTTACTTTTGATTCTTGCATCAATTTGGTCTCTGGTTATGTAATCACGAATTAATCATGCTTCAAGGGTAATATTGCTATTCTTATTTGATTAATTTGGTTTGAATTGAAACGGGTATTTAGTGGATCTTAAGACCAAGCTCTTCAATTAAGCTCCTCGTTTGACTTCTATTAAAATTATAATTAATTTTCTCTTAACATAATATTACATGTAATTCAAAAATCTTCTTTTTTTTTTTTTTCAACAATACATTTTTCAAAAATACTATTCCAACCATTATAATTACAAGTAACGGGAGCCAAACGGGGGCTAAAATTTTAAAATTTAGCAAATCTTGAAATTTATTTTCCAACACTTATTTATTTGGTAAAATCAAAGGCAACTTATTATACAACTAAGAGAAGTCCATTTTTTATAATTAGTCACTAATAATATAAAAATATCTATAAAAGTTCAAAATTTTGAATTAAAATGGATAGATAAAATATAATATTAAACTTTAATACACTTTAATATTTCTCTTGGATCATTTAATTTTTGAGATCAACCATGTATTTATTCACTAATTAATTGATATGACATTTCAATGTTTTTTAATAGATTATTTCTATACATTTAAAAAGTCAATTGAGTACTCGGACGAGTAACTTGGCAAAACGTGTCGGACCAATGGCCTTATTGTCACTGTGATCACTAATCTACGTGATAAAATGGTAGCTTTCATATGATCTTATCATATAAATTTTTAGGATAATTATATTCTCACCACAAATTTTATTCATGATACAATATTATAATCACACCACAATTAAAATATGTTTTCAATAAATGCACCACAAAACACTTACAATTATAGTTCTAATTCAATAAAAACTAAAAAGGATTATACTACACGTACATAATCTATTGTACATAATAGTATCTACACTCTCACATGGAGGGGGACCCAGTTCGGATATATTATATTTTATCCAAAATGAGTCTCCCTCCATGTGAGGGTATGAACACCATTATATACAATGAATTATGTACGTATAGCATAAAATATACTTTTCATAAAGAACCAGCCAAAAAGCATTACAAGAATGTGTTAATACTCTCGGAATCAGAAATGTTTAACCCAAAACTATGATGAAAAGTGGAAGCAAATTTAAGTAAATTGTTTTGGCGTGTTTATGAAAAGTATACTCGGAACCATACTCTCATCCTTTTTATGTAATTTTACTAATGGTTATTTAAGTAAATAAGAGAATTGTGGTGGTAATATAACCACCCATATTTTTATTTATTAAACAATTCAACATTTGCTCTACTACCCCATACACTAATGAATAATGAATAGCATTATTCAATTTCAAATTAGTCAGTTATTACTCCTAGATTGTTACACTTCATCGGTATTATCCTAATTACTAGAGGTTAATGTATAATTAGATGTTTAAAACAGTTAACCCAAAGACTCGATAGATGTATAGTTGAATCTTACATAAGATTCATGTGATGAAGTATCGAGAGTAATACCTTCCTCGCGTATGTATAAAATCGAATCCACTCGACTTTTAAAAATGATTATAAATCCTTAACTTTTCAAAGAATCATTAATCAGTGGTTGTGAATGACTTGTTTTTTCAATCTTTTCGACTTTGGTTCCGTAGGAATATGCCAGAACGATTGTACATTTTGATACAAAATACATATAGAAGTCAGCATTCAGTACCTAGTTGATAACATATGATACATTGATTTAGAGGTGTAAAATATATCAGATCGAGCATAATTCCATCCAATAAAAAGACCTGACCTACACAAACAGGGTATTACTTTACTGCAATATATGTTTGGTTTATTTCCACTATGATAAACATAAACTAAATAAATCGTCATAAACCCAAGTCCACTCGAAGTTATTAATTAAAAACTTGAGATTTCTCATTGTACTCTTAATCCCAATGAAATGCCGATCAATCAAGTATTAAATAGCATAAACAAGAGACGAAAAACGTGACAAGAAAAACACAGATTCAGATTTTTTAAGTGAAAACCTTGGAGTTGCTCGACGAGTACAACAACTAATGGGAATAGAAGGACACTATTTTGATTGTGATTCACCAGAGGTAATTGCAGGCTCGTCCTTCTTTGAAACAGCATCCTCTAAAGTGCCAGTGTTAACAGCCTCCAATGTCTTATAGAACTCCTCAGGGAGAGGACCAGGTCGATGCAGGGGGACATGCTTAGGTACTGGAGCATCATTCTCAATAACTTCACATTCATAGTCGTCTGGAACACCCCATGGGTTCCACTCTGCACCCAATTTAAAGAAATTCACTATCAAAACTTGACGAGTAATATTATTTATTCTACATTAGGTGGCTGCAGCAGTTAAAAGATGATGAATGCCAGACGACTTCAGTAGAGTCTCTCAAGTCGTCTTAAGACAGATAAAGACTAAGAAAAATATCATCAGGTTTCAGTTAACAATTCTTTTCATAACATGTTGGAACATTAGTACACTTAGGCATCTTTCTTCACAAGGTTTTGCAGAATTCAATCTCTTTACAAAGAGTTGACGAAGAGAGATGCACACAAACAACAAAGCCTTAATCCACCAACCTAACAAAGAAGATAGACTAAAAGCAAAATTGGAGTAACAAAAAGTAACAGAGCTACATTTACCCATGTAAGGATTGTTCGGATAACTACACAACTTCGTGGAACATTTTATGTAATTGTTCGAGAGTTTGGGACAGTTAAAATACCTGGTCCAGAACAAGTTAATTCAAAATGTTTTTGTTTCAGCATAAACCTGGAATAAGGATGCTGAAAGGGAGCCAAATGGCTTGAATATAACAATAACTCCTTGACAAAATTTTAACCCTTAAGAACTTATAAGAGAAATAGAGCACCAAAGGAAGAGCAGAGAGTAAACAAAATGAAAGAGAGCAATGAGCAACTATAAATAAATTCTTGTCTATAAAATCTTCCTCTGAGAGTACTCTCAAATAAGGGAGCTTGATGGTTCCTAACATAAAGAAGCATGCCAAAAACCAGAACTAGATATATTTTAACTCACAAGACATGACTACATTAAACCCCAATTTTTTTTATTGTTTATACAGGCCAATTGAGCTGAGACTAGGCGACTAGCATCCATAATAAGTTTGAAGGCCTATTACTTCCTCCAACAAATAGTATCAGCTCTAAACAAATTTCTTTTCATTCAAAGCCAAGTTTCTATTAGCTGTTGGACTCCAGCAACTGCTCACAATTTTTGCAGTCATATTCTAAAACTGCTAACCTTATAAAAGATAAGGCAAGTTCTACCTTTTCCACTCCTAGTGAATGATAATCTTAAAAACTAATATCGTTTTTCAATTGAAATAAATCCAGATTTCCAGCAGAAGAAAAATCAATTCAAATTTGAGTATGATTCTTTCCAAAGTAGAACTGCAAAGCCCTAATTCTATGAGAACAAACAAAAACACGGGATGTATGCGATTGTCACCTCATTTAAAGGGGCAAAAAAAAGTTCACTTTACACCATTTTTCTCTATTACCCCAGGCTCCAAATAAGTTTGACCTCACTGCATGATAACTCTTAAGTCACGATGAAAAGATTTGTACAACATCAATTGTTCCTGGTTCTGAAAGTTGTTAATTGAGTTGATATTAGCATTCAGCATTAAGCATGAATGACTACTCACCAAGACTACATTTCAGTCTTCACAACCTCGTCCAACAGAGGAATGTAGGTTCAAAATTGTAAATTAGTATCGGTAGGAAAGCTCCCAGGAGCAGCTTTTCTCCCTCGCAATAGATATAAGAAACATTCGTAACTAAACTCATAGGATCCTTATGGATCCAATGAACAATGGAAATCCTGGAAAAATATTTCTTCGTGTTTGATTCAAAGGAAAGGACAAACCAATGAGTGCAAAAACAAAATCAAGGGAAGACTTTCACAAGTCAAATGTAATTTTTCTTCAGTTTTCAGGCAACTATGAACAATAACAGTTTATCGAACTTAATTTCGAGTATTTTGGTAGGGGAAAGACAAGCAGATTCAAGTTTCACACCGTCACCTATTTTCCTTTTCCTCTGAAATCTGGGATCCAAATAAAGACTCAGCAACCTCTGTACTGAAGTTTTCAAACACAGTTAGAAGTAGACAGAGCTTTTAACTCTGGATCACCTATCTCAAAACCAACAAAATGGGGATGGTTTGATGCGGATCATCAAATTTCTTGTTTTCTAAAAACAATAAAGGGAAATATCTTAGTTTTCTAAGAATTCCAATTCATGGAAAACCAATTCGAATTCGCTGGATTTTTCCCATTCACAATTCTAGGACCTTAAATTCAACAATACAGACACGGACCAGGCTCATAGCTAGATTGTTTTCGCTCCATCCTTGATAAAATTATAAAATAACACAAATAATTGTCACTCAATATAACCAATTAGAAAAGGACGATAAAAATCAACAGGAAAAAAAGGCACTTATTTTGAAAAAAACAAAAATGGAAACTAATTGATGTCAATTAGGTTTCAAATGTCTGCAGACCTATCATGTGACCGATTAGCTTGAGCTCATCCTGGGCTTCTTCAATAAGCTCCTCGACCTGGCCGCATCCTAAGCGTTTCTCGATGGTCTCCCAGTCTTCTTCCTCCTGGCAGACCTTTAAGCGCTGGCGCGTGAAGCTCTCAACGGCTTTACGGTAGCCTTCATCCTCGGGCACGGCCTTGATCTCCGTTAAGGTTTTGTTGTAAAGGCCGATGAGCACCTCACGGGCGTTGGGCACCACATCGAGACCGACTATCCCCGTCGTCTCCTTCACTTTCGCCATCATCATTAGCGGCCGCGCCACCCTCCTTAGAAACATTTTTCCGCCGGAAATCGGATTCCTCGCTCTCGATTCTGTTGGTTAACTCGCAGACTTCTGACCGTGACGTATTTTTACAAAAAAAATTGTAAAAAATGTCCACTTTCACGGAATCAATTGCAAAAATGTCCCAAATTTATTTCATGTGGATTTTTCTATAATTTAGACCAAAATACCATTATTAACAAGTTCAAATTCCAGAATAAAGACAAGTGTTTTCATATAATTAAAATTTTATTGACAAATAAAAGTTTGACATATAACCTATAGTCATATACTAATTATTTAAAAAAGTATCGATGTCAATTCATCTATTAGATGCAAACTTTTCCCTGAAAGTAAATAAATAACCCATGACTTGAAAATCCGACCAGTCCGACCCGTCATGAATCAGGTCCGATTGACTTCATTTACACATACTTGGTTCACTAATGAAAATCGACCTGGCCCACCTTACCCGACCAATATTATTGAAAAAAAATTTGAAATATATGAAAACTCGTCCACTTCTATCTATTCACTCAGCTGAGCTCTTTCCAACCTTAAAATTCATTTCTCTCGTCTTCGATCACTGCTACTCCAACCGTCCAAAGGCCAAATCCGATCATCCTGTCCTCCATCCAGCAGCCCTCCATAAGACAACCACCACTCCATCTCCAACTCTCCTAGTAAAATTTCTTCACTCAATTGTTGGGTCTTCCATTGGGGTATTTCAGAGTGAGTTTGCTGCTTAATCATAAATATTATCAAAATAACAAGGTTAATCGTAAACTTATTTTATTTTCTTGAAATTAATTTTTTCAATTTCTTGTAAGGTATTCATTCAATTAAGTTTCGGGTTTACTTGTACATTGTTCTATCCTCCCATGCTTTTTCAATTGTATAAATTTTTGTATTGTGAGTTTAAGTTTCTGAACTGGGTTAATTTCTTCATATGCCCTTCAATTCTCGGTGAATGCGTGTGTTTTGGAGTGTATCTATAGAATTTGGTTGATAGTCCAATGAATATCTAAGGTAGTTTGATATTTCCTTCCATACCTAGTTGTTTGATGCTGTTAGTTATCATATTGTGGGGTTTTCCTCTATCCTTCAAGTGTAGTGCTTGTGATATCGTGTTATCTTATATGTTACGTGAAATTCAATGGGTTTTTTTGACTAATTTTGTAGAAACATGCAAAAAATATTGGAGAGAGCAGAAAGAAATTAAACTTATTCGCTCCCAGAAAATTCTGAGGCTTCTTCCTTCTCTAGATAGTCCCATTGGAAACTTCTATTGTAAAATGTTTTATCATTTAAAACCAGGAAATAATATGAAATATTATGAATGTTAATTGGAAATTTTCTTATATGATTGTGTTAATTTCCTTATCTTTGGTTGGAATTTTGTTCGAGAATAATTTAAGAAAAGGAAAAAGAATCTGTCTTATTGTTTGTCTTTTTAATTTTTCCAGTAATTGCTATGGCTGCCAACTACTGTCTTGTGAGTACAGTTTATATATTCATAATGTTTTCAAGTAATGTTCCTGGATGATTTTGTTAACACTGTTATTTTTATTGTAAATTGTGAAGAATTGCCGGAGAAATCATTTCAAATGGCATTAAATGTCTGTGATGCTTGAAAATCTTGTTCAGCTATCTTAAACATGTTCCATCCTTTATGAATATCAGTTTATTTTCATTTTCAAGATGGTGAATCAAGATGGAGCAGCCTTCGTAGAGCTATTCAAAACATTGATTTTTTTTTTTTTGTTTGGAAATCAAATTTTTATGACTTGAACTAAGACCGTTGAAGCCGTGTTGCGCTTTTCTCGATGACACATAACAATAGACGATTTGCATAGAGTAGTTTAATACGAAACTAGTCATGTACTATATTGTGGAAGGAGAAATCGTAAATAACAAGATTCTGTGCATTCTTGTTGGCTTGTTAATGTGCTATATTGTTCATTCACCCTCTCATTTGTTCTATGGATGCGCAAGTGGTGCTTAATCTTTGAATCAGGTTTTCCTAGATTCAAAACTTCGGTTTTGAAAGATGAAAATGTTAATCATCGAGATTAACAGGTACCAAATGTCGAGAGAACTGCTTCTCAAATGTTAGAAACGATATGAAATGTAGAGAATAATTGAAAATCTATGAACCAAATCTTGTTCTAGAAAGAAGGGTCGAGTGTCATGTTTAATAGGCATCAAATGTCGATAGCCAGTTTTCAAATGTTAAGAACGTTATGAAATGATAAGAACAAATAAAAATCAATTAACCAAAGGGGATCTTGAAATATGAAATGTCAAATGTCAAGAATTACATTTAAAATGTCAATCTCGACATTTATAAAATGTTGAGAACGATGTATCGGTCAAATACTTTACCATATGCATTTATTATCTTCTTCAATTTCAACCACAATTTTTGCAAAGAATTCATTCTACCATTAAAGGAATTGTCAATACATAATTGCCATTGCAAATCCATCTATCAAATTTATTTGAGTAGATTGTGACACCATGTTTGAGGAACGAAAAACAATAAATATGAATTTGATTTTAAAACACTCTAATAATTTTACAGCAAGTATCTACTAATTATTTAAAAAATCTAATCCATTTAAATCGTATATATAACAACTATTAAATACAATTTATCAACAAAAAAAAATTGGTAGAAAATTTACCTTCTGTCGAGAATTATGGAGAGCTTAATCAACTCAAAAATTTGGATGAGATTAAATTTCTTGAAATGAAATTATATAATTTTCTTATGAATTAAAAGTATATATTTAGTTCTTTTTGGTGTTAATGGTTTTTCTATTTCATTTCTTCTCAAAATCATTGGTCTAATAATAGATAATGAAAGGAAATAAACCTATTAGGTATTGCCTAGCGCTAATGTAGTTTCTCATGGAAGCTACTTCTTTTTCTATAAATTTGTGAAAAAAAAATATTGGTTCACTTTTTATTAAGAGTATAAACGACAATTTGATACCAAATTTAGCCATTTTTGCAAGTGAAGGTAATAGGAATTCGATTGGAATTGGAATCGGACAAATATGGGCGGCTGTGAAGGTTAATAAAGAAACTAACTTGGTGACTGAATTTAAAAGAAAAAATACCCCTTCAAATTAGAGATGACAAAAAAACTTGACAAACCCGATATCCACAGGGCGCTGTCCCTAGCGGGCGTTGGGATTACCCGCTTAATTAGGTATTCGAGTCGGTGACGGGTAATGGGTGCCTCGCCCCGTCCTGCTCCATTTAATTATTTTTTTTAGAATTCAATATTTTAAATGGAAAATTTCATGAAATTTTATTAGTTCTAATAGAAAATAACAATTAAAATTATCTAAAAAATTTGACAAGCAATAAAAGTATTAATTTACCAAATATATTTGATTAATTTAACTTTTAAAAATAAGTAAAGATTAAAAAATATATTATTGTTTCAGTTTAATGAATGGAGGCAATAAAATGAATTATAAAAAACTTTTAAAAAATAAAAATTAAACGGGGTAGTAAATTGAGCAAGAGCATCGCCTCGCCCTGTGTTAAATGGGTAACGGGGCGGGGAAGGTTGTCCGCACCCTGCCCTGTTGCCATCACTGCTCCAGATGGACTCCTTTGTTAAAAAATGAAAAAGGGGCTGTGAGGAGATTATATATACACAAAGAAAACATAAGCAGAGGTGGACGACGCATACACGTAGAGAAAGAAAAGAGGGGAATAGGGCAGCTGGCAATTTAGAAAATAAAAGAGACCACTTGGACTCTCTCCATAAAAAGCCGACGGCGGGAGGAATTAAGGAGACGAGTCAAGATACACGTGCAGAGAATGACGACAGAAGACGGGCAGCAATTTAGAAAAATTCCAGAATTTTTGTGCGTGAATTAATCGAAGATTTGTCCAAGAATTTTGGAAATTAATCACATTCCGTCAATTTTTCGGTGATATTGTTTAAATTTTGTTCGTTTAATTCAAACATTATGTTAGACCTTTAAATTTTTGTGCTAAGATTATGATCAAATTTATAGCTTAAACCTTTAATTTTTGAATTTTATAATTGACATTCAGAGCACATTTTCAATTATTGAATAATTTACATGAATTTAGTTTTCTCTATAGTTACTTGATCAATAGTTGTATGAATATTGTGGCTTATTTTACTTTCGAAAGAATGAAAATAAGTTAAACATAGTTTCAATTGTAGTAGAGCACGATAGGGAATATAAATATATCGCTATATTTTACGTATTTTTTAAGTATTCACAAATCTATTAATGCATTAGTATATGTTCGCATCCGTCGTAGAATAAGTAGGGTCACATGTAAAAATATGTTTAATTCTACTTGAGAAATATTGTTAAATAAATTAAGAATATTGATCTTCATAATTGAATCGTGTTGTCAAATTTATAAATTCCGGGTTAAAGAGGATTGATATAGAGTGATTCAGGATCCTAGTACACTTTTCACCCTCATATATTTTATAAAACTTTCGTTTAATTATAATCTTGCATTTATTTAATTAAGTTAGGTCTTACATTCATAATTATGTTATTTAATTTATAAGAAAAATTACAAATTTCAATTGTTTCGGTTAAGGCTAAGTTAATTCGAATTTAAATTAGTACAATCTCTATGAAAACGATACTTGGACTAAAAAAATTCTTTTATTATTTGTTAACGAATCGTGCATTTGAGGTATTTAAAACGAACAAATATTTTCATGACATGGCCTACTTGTTTTTCATGTGCAATAAACTGAATAAGTGTGGTTTTTCCAGAAAACAAATCGCACTAAAAAGAAATTATTCTCAATGAAGCTAGAATAAGTGTTTTAAATAGCGAGCGTCGTCATTGTGCGAGGCATAATAAAAATTAACATATGTGGATAGAATTGGGAATAATCTTTATCATATATACAATCACATAGATAACCTATAATTTAATGCATTTTTGTCATATGCATTCAAATTAGGAATATAACTGGATCATGATTGGAATAGACTTAAGTTGTTTTGGAAAAGAGAATTAAATACACTAGGTTTATTGATTGTTACGAAAGCATGAAATTGACTAGATTACGAATTAGAAATTGAAATAAATGACAATAGGAGGATTCTAAAACCAATACAATCATTCACATATTTTAAAAAAATATTTTTTATTGCTTTCTTAGTTTAGAATTAGTATAAATAACAACAAAATCACCTTTTTGGGTCACAAACATCGAATTAGTTGTAATTAGTGAACTAGGATTAAACATTATTCCTCGTGGGATGATAACTTACAACTCACTTTATTATTACTTGTCATCGATCTAGTATGCTTGCGGATTTCAACTGAACAGTAACGTTAGCACATCTTTATAAGAAACAGAGACATAAATATAGCAATTTACTAACAAAATTTTAATTAGCAATTATGTAGCTATAAAGATTAGTGGGCAGGCATACTTCAATTCATATAAAAGGGTACCTTTCAGAGAGGAATGGGACATCGAAATGGGTAGAAGCAGCCATTAAACCTATATCGAAAAGGTCGCACATGCTGAAAACCAGGCCCACAAATGGTGGTACCCCCCTTTGCTGGTTGAGTTTTTGACCGAGGAAGGGAACCCTGAAGCTGAATCGGACGAAAGTTTGTTCTTGATAACAGAGGAGGATGATGATTATGATGATGATGGTGTTATGATTGAACTTCAATCTCACACTCAAAACTCAATCAAACAGTCATAAAAAGCCGAAAAATGGAAAGAAGTCAATACCCAGTATATTAATTGAATTGATGAAGAACAATTACAGTTGAATAACCTTAAAAGAAGAAGAATGGAGGAGAAAAGAATGTTAGAAAGAAGAAAGGAATCTTATTGTCAAATAATGATTTTACCGTGCAATAATTTATGAATAAATAGTTTGGCAGAATACCGACTTGCAAAAATGAACGAAATAAAATAATAATAATCGAGGCAAGAGTTAGACTATTTCTCCTGAAAACTATAATGCACCGCACTGGTGCTGCCGGTCTTTCAGCACTCGTATCTCAAGATACAACAACCTCGACTTGTAATAGTAGCACTCCAAATTATAAGATCGGTGAACCTACTAACGTTTTTTATCTCTGTAAAATTGGAGGACTAAAATGCATGAAAATAATATTCGAAATCGAAATGTAAAATATGGAATAATGCAGGAAGAAAGGAATAGTATGGAAACCTTTATATAAAAGTGGAAAAATTGTGTTTTCAGCGGGTACAACACGTTTGGATAGACAGTTTAACTGTCAACCACCATATTCTATAAGGTGACACATGTTGCGTACAGAAAATTTGACAAAATAAATATATTTTAAATAATAATAAAATAATACAATTCAAATATTATTTTTTGAAAAAATATATGCCAACTTAGCTCAAGCACATGACCCGTGGCCCGTGACCTATGCCCGTGCCGTATCCAACCGAGCCGGTCGGACGGATGGACGATGGTAGCAGGGCTCATGTGGGCTTTGGATGAACCTACTAGCATATATATTATCTCCTCTTCAAAGACTATTGGTACCTCTTGTGGTCCAAACTCAAATCTCAAACTTGAGTAATATAAAGTGGTTTATATTCTTCTACTTTTCCTATATAGGATTGTCATTTTCCAATTTTTCACCAATGTTTATTCCCAATTTAACTTCAAATAGTCATCTTTTGGCCTTAATTTCTCATCCTCCCTAAATTAATTGGGAGAAAATAAATACATTACATTAATCTACTCATGGAGTAGAACATACTCGACCAAAGGAATCTTTTGTCCAACTAACGAGACCCACTAAATAATTGGTCAAAAGTTGGTTAAACTAACTAATTAAAACCAATTTTTACCAATCCTCACTTGAATGAAAATTAAAGTAATAAACTATGCAAACCCTATAGAGAGATAAGATGGAATGTTATTGCATTCGGATAGGTACCTTATATGTTTGAACCTTTCGTAATAGAATACTATCGAATTTACTTGGTTAATTAGTGAACGCGTTGTCTTGAACTATTAGCCATTGGTGTAAACTAATACAATAATATCAACACATTAACCTCCCTAACATTTTCGAGTTCTCACTATTGTGTTTATTTTGGCCATGAACAACTCTTAGATTTCATACATATTTTAGAGAATTCAAGCCTTTAAAACATTGTCATAGAAGCGGTCCCACTTCATACTTGTATATGTAATCTCTTATTAAGAGTACCTATCATAACCCACTTAGATAATCCAAGATATAGGAATCATTAAAAGTATAACTTAACCTAAAACTTTCTGTAAATAGTACTTTCTTATTGTAGGAATGGATATGAGTTAATTCCGAATTGTTATTTGAATCTTCATAACTTAGTTGTCCCATTGAACTAATATTTTGGGATCTCCAGTCAGCAAAGTTGGGTTACCATTAAAAATATCCTTATGTAGAAGACTTTAAGCTCATTTTTCTTGATAGGCAGTATACTTGATCTCTTGGTAAACCTTTGGTAAGAAGATTCGCGAGATTTTCTCTAGATTTTATATAATCTATGGAAATAAAAATATTTGAGATCAACTATTTAATTGTATTATGTCTTCGACGAATATGTCGAAACTTATCATTATACATAATATTTTGTACTCTATCGATAGCCGTCTGACTATCACAATGCATACTAATTGCACGCACATGTTTAGGCTAACATGAAATATTCTCTGAAAAATTACNACTTGATCTCTTGGTAAACCTTTGGTAAGAAGATTCGCGAGATTTTCTCTAGATTTTATATAATCTATGGAAATAAAAATATTTGAGATCAACTATTTAATTGTATTATGTCTTCGACGAATATGTCGAAACTTATCATTATACATAATATTTTGTACTCTATCGATAGCCGTCTGACTATCACAATGCATACTAATTGCAGGCACATGTTTAGGCTAACATGAAATATTCTCTGAAAAATTACGAAACCATTCTGCTTCCTCTCTAGCTTTATCTAAAGATATGAACTCGGATTCTATCGTGGATCGAATTATACATGTTTGTTTAGAGGATTTCCAAGGTGCAACAACACCACCAATGGTAAAAGGATTCCAACTAGTGGATTTTGAGTATTTTGTATCTGATATCAAATTAGCATCATTGTGTCTTTCTAATACAGTTGGATATCTAGTATAATGTAATCCAATATTTAAGGTGCATCGTAAATATCTAAGAGCCCTTACTAGTGCCTTCCAATGATCATTATTTGGGTTAATTGTAAATCTACTAAGCTTGTTCATTGCATACGCAATATCCGGATGAGTGCAGTTTGTAATATACATTAGACTGCCTATTATTCGAAAGTACTCCAATTAAGATATGAGTTCGCCTTTATGTTTCGTTAAATGTATACTTAAGTCTATCGGAGTTTTAACTGGACTTTCATCATATATATTTCATGTAAAAAATGTTTTATCAAAATTTTCTTGGTAGTTTTTATGATATCACAATTATTACCCATAATTAGAATGTCATAAACATATAGACATGCGATTACATATGTATTAAGTGTGGTTTTAATATAAACATATTTATCAAACTTGTTAATCTTAAAACTATTTGAAAAAATAGTTTTGTCAAATTTTGCGTGCCATTATTTTGGTGCTTGCTTTAGTCCGTATAATGACTTAACAAGCCTACACACATTTTTCTCCTGTCATGGAGTAATGAAGTATTCGGATTGTCCCATATAAATTTCTTCTTTTAGTTCACCATTTAATAAAGCTGTTTTGACGTTCTTCTGATGGATTTCCAAATTATGCAATGTTGCGATTGGAATTAATACTTTAATAGATGTTATCTTTGTTACAAGTGAGTATGTACCGATAAAATTAATGCATTCTTTTTGTTTAAATTCTTTAACTACCAATCTGGCCTTATATTTATAAATTGATCCATCTATCTTTAACTTTCTTTTGAAAATCCATTTTACAACCTAATGGTTTGTTGCCGGGTGTGAAATCTACCAACTCTCAAGTATGATTCTGCATAATAGAAATTTTACTATTGATAGCCTCTTTCCATAATGGAGCTTTTGGACTAGACAATACTTCATTGAATGCCCTAGGTTCATTTTCTAACAGATAAGTTAAAAAATTGGACCAAAATATTTTGGTCATTTTGCTATTTTTTGGTTCTTCATCACTTTGATAATTACCAATTGCGGTATCATAAATTTGTTTTTGCGAACTTATCTCTTTCCTATCTTTACAAGGAAAAAATGTCCTAAAAAATATAGCATTCCTCAAATCATCTTGCACGATATACGTACAGAAGGTATGAAACTCTGTGAGTCGTTACATGTCGTTGCGATTATCGAAAAATTACTACCAATGTGGAAAGATTTTAAGAACTACCTAAAACATAAAAGTAAGGAAATGAGACTTTAAGATCTTATTGTAAGATTAAGAGTTGAGAAAGATAATTGAAATTCTGAAAAGAAATTTGGAAAGCTGCAAATGGAGGCTAAAGATAATTTGGTGAAGCCAAATACTAGAAAGAAAAGGAAGTACGCTAGTAATGGCAGACAAAAGAACAATGCCAAAAAATTCAAAGGAGAATGCTATA